>WOGO01000293.1:0-25050 GCA_015342085.1 Leptinotarsa defecta
TTCATAAATTACGATTTTTAATGTCACGGAATAAGCTTGATCTGCTTATGTCATCGATGACATCGTAATGTCATTCATTCACCTATTTGATTTAATCTCAGCCAAGTAGAATCTTATTTGAATTGAAGGGGTTATATTTTTAGAAGTGATTAGTTTTTGGGAAAGAAAGTTTTCAAGGAAAGGAAGGAAGTATTCAATTCTAAATTAAGTAACTCTATACATGGATGTGTATAGTTCCGTTGTACTCACCATTTGACTCTGTCCTGAAAGGTACGATTCGAACCAAGTTGTCGTTACAAGTCTAAATCCATATTTATGAAGTTATTTTAGTAAAATTTTATGACTAGCGCAATATCGCAAAAAGTTGCGGCAGCTACTTCACCAGCATTCAATTCGGAAAAAAGAAGGTAGCATCATTTGTATCTTTTTCCTCCTGAAACCCAAACTGGTTTTTGCTTATAATACAGTGCAGTTTTAAGAATTCATCTAAACGTACTTTGACTACTTTCTCAACAAGTTTTGCTGAAGTCGTTATTAAAAAATTGTTATATTATCCATAATGTTTCCTTTTCATCAGAAAACTTTATTACTCCTCATTCTCCTCTATTCACCCGGTATCCTCTCTCCTTTACTTTCATGGATAATACCAAAGAGAAATGGGCTTTCATTATATTTAATCGCAACCTAAAAGAACGACGGATAGGATTAAATGAATGTGATACATTTTTCAGGAGATTTTTTCTGAAAAGATGGTTGTGTTTGTTTGTTGTCGTATAATAATGTTATCTTTCAGCTATTTCCGTCTTTTGTGCTTGGAGAAATGAGGTTTATTCGTGTAGCTGTGTATGAAAGCACTGGCAGTTATTTCAACAGATTGTCGAGTGGCTACCGAATTCGTTTGAAAAATCGTAAAAACTATTAGCGATGATGAAATATACTGAGTTTTATAGTTGCGTTGTTTGCTTCGGAAAATTCATCCGGAAATTTTATCTTCACGATATGAAAGTTGTGATATTTTTTATTGATCATTTCGCATCATCGTCATCATTTCTGCCAAAGTAGAGGAAAATGAATGGAGAAAATGATGCTGGATGGAATTGTTAATGGATCGAGAAGGTACAAAAATAATAACAAACACCATAAGACGAAAATATCCCAAGAAGAACAAAGAGGACATGAAGATGGCATCAATGAATACATGGAAAAGACAAAAACTTACGAATCTGATCTGAGATCAGCAAAAGACAGCGGAGAAGCCCTCAAATTAGCGGGAGTATACAGATTTATATAGAACAGTGGTAAAGTATATATCGGTCAGACGAAAAGGAACATTGGACAGAACTCTGCAGTCACTGCAGTCACCGACGGGGAAAACCTTATCCTGTTCGAAAATATCCAGTGGCTAGCAACGTCAAATCATCATTCAACAAGAATGTATTTAGAAGTCGTAGACACACACAAACACCATGAGAACTTCAACAGAAAGGAAGAGGGAACATATTTAACAATGATCTCGCACACAGCATTTGAAAGCATAGAAATCTATATGGTAGAAATTAGAGTTTCAGTTTCATTTGACACGTCAAGAAGATTACTTTGAACAGGCTACTGAAAATTACTGTTGCAGTTGCAGTTGAAACGCTTGGAGATTGTAGCGAAAGAAGACCACGGTAAAACCCGGAAACCAATCAAACCGTTGTCGCGAAAGTCTAAATTCCAATGTCTTAGTAGGAAGACTGGTTATGTAAAATCATGAAAAGCGTTACTCCGTTACTGCTGCACAAAGTTCAACATTCAACGGGTACCAATAGTGATCATTAGATTGAATGTATGCTCTTCACATGGTACAGGTTCTGATCGTGTACAAAGCCACGTGTGAAGAAACACAGAGTTCTCATCTAATATCTCTAACCGATATCATCACTCGACAGAGATTAGTTAGAGCCAGTAAGTATCGACTGATTTGAGAATGAATTGAGAAACAATACACAGCCAGTGAATCAGCCTCCTTTGTTGTAGAGGCATCACAAGAATATTGATTCAATATGAAGTCAACATGTTCGTTACATCGATCGTAGGTCTTCAATATTATACCCAAAATGATCAAACTTTTGGTGAATGAATTGATTTTCTGTTATTCTGTGAGACTAGGCTCTAGAATTCTGTAATTAAGAAAAAACATTTTTTTTTCAAGATAAAAAGTAACTTTCAGTTAAACCAGTCTTCTGTAGGGATATCTCTGATCATACTATGATTTTTTCGTTTAATCCAGCAGTTGTTTTCAATGTGAATTATGTCGCTTCCGTCTGCGATGCTAACAACAGTTTTTCGCCTTTCGATGGTGGAAACTCATTCAAATATAAAAAGAGAACAACTGCGTCAAGAATAGTTCCTTGTGGGACCCCATACTTTAAAGTTCTGGAAGCGGTCGATAGACCTCTTAGCCTCACATGCTCTTATCTATAGATTGACTATATTGTGGATACACTTAACGAATAAACTTTAAAATTAAGGATTTTCACGAACCAAAATCATTCCATTAGACAAGTTGGCACCTTATGTTTGTAAGAACGACAACCCTTGAGGGTCGAAAATTGTGCGATTCCCAGCACATTCATAACAGGTTCCACTCTCACATTCCGACATATTAGGGTAGAAATTTGCGTTGATTACAATAAAGTTATTAATAAAAAAGTAAAATATGGGCTGTTTAGATTCGAACTCTCGCCACCATTCAGGGTTTTCTACGGCCGTTCTAGAAGGTGTGTTGAACGATACTGAATTTTTCTAGTCTCCGAGATCGGATAAGTACTGCATGTTCTTTGAAACGAGTTTCAATAACTCACTGAGTCTGACCGACATATGTTTCGTCACAGTTCTCACAGCTTATTTCATATATCTCAAACCCTTTATTTCTCAGCATCTTCAAGGTTACTCAACATTTATTAAGTGAACAAGAAGTTTTTAAGGCTTTTTTCAAGTTGATTTTTTTCAAAAATATCCTCTCATCTGTTAGTGCTTGTTTCAGAATAATTCTTCGGCAGAGGTTCTAAAGTTACCTTTCGATCAAACGTCATTAAATTTTTGATAAAGAGCAATGAATAAGCGAATTACCTACACATCAAGCCAGCCATATTGAAACATTCAACAAGATCGAATGTATGCCCTTTACACTGATCAGGTGCTAATCGCGTAATTCAAAGCCACGTGTACAGGAACTCCAAATCCCCATCTAACCCCTCTTAACGATACTAACACCCGACAGAGATAAGGGAGAGCCTGCGAATATCAACGAATCCACGATAAATTAAGAAACAAGATACAGGCAGTAAATCAGCATCTATCTCCGAGAACCATCCTTTGCGGTGAAGGCGGAGCGAGCATTGATTTACGCTAAGTTGCCAACACATCAGTGTATAAAACTATTCTGCAAATCGGTCTTTATCTTGCGCTGGAACGGCACTTACTGGAATTGGAAATTTATGTTTCTGCTGTTCTGCATGTAGAACACTGAAACGGCATCGGTGGAAATGTGAAAGAAAAACCATTACGGTTCAAGAGTTATGCTTTCTCATAAACTGGCATGGTCATACAGAATACAAGTGACTAGTCTAGTCAACCCGAATAGCTGAATGGAAGGCTGATGTACCGGGTCTGATAAATCTACTAGTTAATACCATATAAAACCTCCCACATAAAAATAATGGTTAGATCTCGTATCATAATACGCCGCCCATTCCATACAAAGAAACTGCTGACGTTCGGTAACTACATAGTTTTTATGCTAATCGAATTGACTTTGTATATACTATATGGAAATCATTTTGATTAATGGCGTTATCCTAAATTTGATTTTGTTATTTGCCTTAATTGACATGAAATAATACAAAAAAGTAGAAGTAACGTAATTGGTATTTCTCAAATTTTTATTTCTTTCCAAAAAATGGGATTATTTTTCGAAATATCAAAAAAGTTCTGAATAGACTTCAATAGACTTTCCAGAGAACAAGCAAAATTTGAACTACAAAGGATAATTTTGATTTCAACACTTAAGCTACATAAGACAAAGCGCAATCAGGAGTTCCCTCGATATTTTTTAGGAGGTTTCCATGAGGACCTTGATAGAAATACTGAGGAACTTAAATCGATGCTAACGGAGATTGACGAAAAATGAGCGACGGCGGAAATCCACAAGAGTCCTGGCTGAAAAAATTTTTGAAGATGTACGACTCCAGGATTGTAGACAATTCCGTTGGTCAATTGAAATCTACCATGAAGTACATGCTCTGTGAACACTCATCAGTAACCTTCGATCTTTCTGATATTTGTCTTTCTGCATATCACGAAGCACTGGCCAATTGAGTTTTCACCATGTTTGAATTTGTTCATCAGGGAGAAAACTTTGGATAGAGATGAAACACCAATTTGTTAGAGGTGCAAGGAAAAAAAGTCCCTACCAATCCTGTAACAAAATAGACTCTGGGGTGTGTAAGTGCATCAACAAGAGACAACCCTGAAAGAGGATATAAATTTAACATACTAACTAGTATACACACCAAGCAAACAGTCAAACTGATAATAATTGTTTATCACATACCTGCAGGTAACGAGTAGCAAATATCTACGTTCGTTATCACCAGAAAGCACGGGTATCACAATGAGTTTACCGACAACTCCAAATGCGAGAAATGTCTTCCAAATACTCACGACTACTTTGATAAGGCCAGCAGAGCTGTACTCTAACCTAAGTTACCAGTATCCAATGCATAATGTCACAATCTATGGTTCGGGGAAACCATCGTGTATGAGGAAATCACGTCGAAGCTTAATATTATATTTTCAGAGCCTCATTTGTCTCCAGAGCCTGAGTACTTTCTGAATTTCGAACGCATTCACAATACTACCTTTTTGGCTGATATCAAATAATTTCTGGTTGAAACAACGATAAAAATAAAATGAAAACAACAATAAAAATTAATTGGCGCTCCGGGGCGACTTCATTGATTCCAGTGGCGCATTTGCTTTTTCAGCTGCAGGAAAACCCGGAAAAACCTGCAGCACCACATTGAGTTTCAACTTATGTTATAGAATAGAAAGTAAAAAAAATAAGATTATCATTCAGTGCATAAACATCTACAATATACTACCAATATTTGAAAAAAACATGAATCCCCAAAAGTTTAAAAAATATTTGACAACGAAAGCTTGCTATTCTACAAAAGAATATATGGCTTCCCTCACTGCAATGACTCATTGAACATGTATCCCTGTTTCTTGATTTAACAATCTGTGTTTGTTTATACATGTGTAATATATTGATGTTTTTTTTTTTTTAAATTTTAATTCTTGACTCATCCTATCTGTATTGCTCTGTTTGTACACCTGAAGGATCAATAAATCTATATCTATATAATACTACATAATACATAATACTCACTTGTGTACCGAATACCATTTTTCTGCATCTCCCCAGTAAGAATCTTGTACCTGGTCTGCATCGGTATCGATGATTATCGGGTATAAACATAGGATCCCCGAAGGCTTCGTACACTAACGTTAGTGTTATAAAAAGTAAAAATACAGGAATCAAATACTTGACGCTCAACATTCTGAGTAAGTAATAATACTTCATAACTGATATCGTTCGATATATATATATCATTAGAATTATTAATCATATCGGAAGGAAATCCACCACCCGCGATCTCAGGAATGAATAACGTTATAGAAATTCTTTGATTAGTTGCTCAAGGAAACCACAGTGGAAACCACATGGAAATACATGGTGACCATGTGTTTCGAGTTTTAATGTCTGAGTTTGAAGTCACATTTTCTGATAAACTATGTCACATGACCATACGTAGAGGGCGTGTTACAGGCCTCGTTCCTTCAATACGATAAGAATTCACGCATAATTCACTAATTTCGAATGAAATACCTTCATTTTCTTCATATACTTTTTGCATCTTTCTAATGGCACAAAAAGTTCCTTCTCAACTTTCCATTCCATGTGAATATGTACGACACTTCTAGTAGTTTCCTTAATTAATTATAGGGATAGTCAGTACTTGTACTATAATCGACCTGATGAATATCAGAAGGAGCGACAATAGAATGTTTCCATTCATGTTTTACTGATGAAATGTTTCAGTATCTGTATATGGAGATTCACTACTGTCTAGTGTAAGAAAACTGTAGATGATTTTCAGAATTCAGGTCACTCTCTTTGGGAAGTGGTCATTATCTTTTCAAAGAAGGGGTCATACGTCGAATGAAATCGCAACATTTTGGTCATTTCATAGATAACGGAACAAAATTAGCCACTATCAAATTAATCGGAAAGTCGTGAGTCAGGTCAATGAGATCTGCAACAGTAATTGCCAATCAGAATAATCATTCGAAATCGGAAAAAGTATTTTATGATTTTTTGAAAAGTTGATTGATAAATTCACCAAAGCTCTTGGGTTACTTTGTACTATTATGTTTTTTCCAAAAATGATTCACCTGATAACTTTTTTTGACGAATAAACAAAATCGACAATTACAGGCATCGTTTTCCAGGTGCAATCGAAACTATCTATAGCTAAAATCTAATATATAAAACAAAGTCACAAAATCGAGTCACTTAGACCATTTTGTCTCCGCCCTGAATTGCAGAAAGTAAAGATGGAACTTACAACATTTGATCACTATTTAGAAAAATTTTTAGAGTCAATCTCAAAATGGAAAATTGTAAAAAAAGTAAAAATCGATGTCCTCGGATTCTCATTATAGATAAACTATTCTATTACGTAATTTACGATCATCGCCGCTTCATGCATTCCAAGCATCAACTGTTGTTATCATTCATTCCATTAAAATGTATTGGTATAAATATAACATAATATAAATTGATAACCCCTCTTTCATTAGACTTTCAAAAACAATTAGTCGATTTTAAACGGGCATACTCTTGAATAAAGAAAGAAAACTGCTTGAAGGAGTGCGTTAATATATAGAACCGTTTTCATTTCAGATACATTCCATTCTATTTCTATTCATTTCGAATGCATGTTTTTGTTAATCGAAATAAAAATTAAGAGATAAATATTTTGGTTCTCACTAATGAATTTTGGTGTTTTTTCGCCATGCATAAGTGAACGTTCGTAGTGAAATAATTTTCATCTGGTTTCCCGTTTATTCAGTTAGGATAAATTGGCAACGTCTACGCCACGAAGCTGACCACAACTATAAACAAGAAGCAACTAGCCACAGTCTGTGTTCTGGAAATTCAACTACAAAATATATATATATGTTTGAGAAGCTTCTCAAATTGGGTTCACAATGGAATATGATATGGGATAGTTCTATATACATTCCATTTGATATTGTAGAGTGGAATGATTTGATTGTTTATTAAGAGCTTCATTATCAGCAAATAACATAGGAGGCATTTTATTTAAAAAAATTAAGTTCTCTACAAAAACTACAATGTATGTGTGCCTGTCATGCAGGCCAAGGTAGCAAAAATTTGCCTATAAATGTAATTTTTTGCCATGTGCTACTGGGGCGAATCGCCAGTCATTTATATTCATCCTGGTATGAAAATATTAAATTGATCAAATCTCATTTTTACGTTCTGTAAAGAGAAACTCCTGAAATAGGGAAAAATATCATGTAATTCTGGAAAAAAACAACACTCTGTATGTTAATATTGAGTTGGCATTTCCATTTTTTTATATATTAACATAGTGATGAAAAATGTTGTTGACTGTCATACTTTTATGACATGTATTTTTAATTTATCGAGTATCAAGTATCTGTTATCGCCATTTCTGTGGTAATAAAATTTCATTTTATTCCAATCTGTCGGAATTCAATGCGACACCCGTCTAATTAATTAATTTTCTCCTGAGATGGGTTTTGACGAATATTTTTGGAGACTGGTAGGCATAATTATACGCGCGAGTGAGTCAATTTTAATAGGCCTCCGGCTGTCGGATGTCAAACACCGATCGAGAAATAGCGAGGAATAGATGTGATGTACGTTGGATTGAGGTTTAACTTTAATCACGCAAAAGTTCCCCCGAGCAACATTTTCGTTTTGTCAACTTTGACGTTGATCAGTGAAGTTGGTTCGAGACTATTGTGGGCACATATCTCCAATATACTGTCAATAATGGAAAAATCATTTTTTAATTCAATTTAAATTTCTCGTTTTCAAATGATTGATCCAGAGGAGTCTGAAGTTGGCCCGAAAAAAACTGGGTTAACTCCACGCTAGACTGAATTTTCGTGATAAAGATAAGTGAAAGTTCTTCAACATGTTTCTTCATTGAACGATTCACCGTTTTATTTCGGAACAATCGAAAAAAAAGGAACTCACAGTGGCCATTAAATGATTACTCGACATAATGCATTCTCCATTTCATCGTTGGTCCCGTTTTTTCATAGAACAGACACGTTTGTCCACGTACAAGAAAAAATTACATTGAACGCTTTTAAATTATATGGAATCAAATGGAAACACTTAGCCAGCACTTTGAAGTTCATCTCAATTCACTTCGTGCAATAATTTTGAGAACTATTTCTGAATGAATATAAACATAACTATCAGCGCTCCACAGTATGTTGAGGAATGGTGATATTCCATAAAAAAACTCAAGAAAGGAATGCACTTCACTAGTTTCATTGATTGAATTATGGCAGTCGTTCAGTAAAATAGTTGTATTGATTACGTCATTATTTTGGGTCATATGTCAAAAAAATAGGTCACTCTCATATATAAAAATGAAATAAGTAGACAAAAACTGTACAGATATATTTGTATTAAACCCACTTGGATGAGTTCATTAGTTAATTAGTTTTTTATTGATTATCAATTAATTATTAGTTATCGAGCATTCTTGTAATTTGATTCCATAATTTCCACAGCATCAAAAATGTCTTTAGCAAGAACTTGAGGCAACTGCCAAGCTGCAAAGTGACCACCATCATAGTCAGAAAGCTGCACGATATTGGGATATGTTTCAGTCAGCATACCATCAGCAGTGAAAAAATCATATTTGAATCTGGCACATGCCGTTGGCACTGGAACGGGTTGTCTGAAATGTAAGGTTGACGTGACTTAAATATGGAAAATGGATGTCGATTCGACAGTTTTCAATTAGACTAAATAGTTATTTTTTGCAATAGACTGTTGTCGAAAACTGAGAAATTTTCATTTTCTGCACTATACAACTTAATGATATCCATCAGCAGTTCTTTGAATGCGTCTAGAACTCACCTTGTTATTCCTAATCCCATATGAGCTCTATTGAAAGTCTCTGAGTATAACCTGAATGATGTTGTAGCTGATTCTGTAATCCAGTATATCATTATGTTATCAAGTAAATCGGTGTAAGTGAAAAATTCAGTCAGTCCACCGTCTTCACGTAGCTGCCAGTTTGGATTGGTGCCAGATGTAAATTTCTCAAGAATGTATGCTGCCAATGCCAAAGGAGACTCGTTGATTGCAACTCCTGAAAAATTGTAAATGCATGCATTTACAAAGAGCGATTTGACATTAGAAAGTAAAATATTCAAGCACACTTTCTCAATGTGAGGATTCAAGGACATACATATTTCCTCATATCTACAAAAGGAAGCATGCACAGTGCACAGTCGATCGCTTATTACAACCAATAGGAGTCACCAATAGGAGCAAATCGCACATCAGTAGTTTCAGTTAGAAGACTCAGCTTTTCTAGGAAACAATTGACAATTTCACGTGAGCAACTATAGTTTTTTTTTCATTCAAATCAGACACGTTAACATTTGTCAGTATTTATATTCCGGACCCAGATGTCACTCAGACAGTATAATATAATCCTTTCATCGAATGTCTGTCAATTAGACGAAACTTATCGAAAAGTGAGTAACAGCAATTTGAACCTAATATGCTATTTCATTGACATTATTAGTTAAATAAGCGAAAGTGAATTTCAGCCATCAACTTATGAGCTAATTCATCAGTTGAATTCATTTTTCTAATGATGAGCCACAAACAATTTTTTTTCGTACATTCACCTACCTAAAGTGTCAGGTTTCGTAGCTTGCAAGTGCAGATATCCACTTTCTCGTAATCTCTTGAAGAAGTATTCCATTGTTGGATGAACTCTTTCATAGTGTTCAGGTCTAATGTACCACCAAGAGAATGATGGGTAATATTGACTCAAGAAGTTCTTCAAAGTAGATAGAGGTGTGAAGACGTGGCACATGTTTGAATGAAAACCCATCACCGAATCTGGATATAATACAGACATGTGTTGCAGTATTATAGACCCGAAATCTCCTCCCTGGACATAAAACTTTTTGAAACCCAGTTCTTTCATCATGTTTTTGAATACCAACGCAATTTGGGCAGCTCCAAGTCCGGGTTTCACAGCTCCCTTGGAAAATCCATATCCTGCAATGAAAGTAAACAAAAATGTGACTCTTTGTGATTTTCGAATGCATCTACAAAATCATTACGTAGCTCCTATTCTTAAAGCAAGGGGAATGTTTGAAGAATATAGTAGTTACCGTTTACAAAAAGATAGGTACAAAATCTATGGACACAACGATATGTAACTTTGGTGACTTTTCCTCTCAATTTGGGTAATATGTTCAAAATTTCAAAGCGACAATACTACTGAATAGTTTGTTTTATTTGAGGCTGTTCACATTTATACCAGAATAATATTTTGGCAATGAAATTTCATTTTTGATCTCTATTTTGGGGAAGTATTTTAAAACAATTAGTTGGGTTTACTCAAACTGAATGAATGTTTTTTTTGCATTATAATGATAATATCATTATTAATATTCTGGTGTCGATATTTTATATCTTCTTTTTTTCGAAGGACATTCGCTTTACTTGGAGATGAAAACAAATATTGTCTCAAATAATGATCGAGAGGGACTTGGAGGGATGGGAAATCTTTGACAGCAGTTTTTTATATTTCTGAAATTTGTAATCATATGTAATAACACCAGTGTTATATTATTTATCATACAGCCATCTTTCAGATAGATCTTCGAATTTGGTGATCGCTGGCTTACCAAACGAATCATAAATTGCAATATCCTCATTCTACTTCATGTTACAATATTTTCCCTAATACCCAGCTTAACAGACTGGAGTTGAGGAATGTTGAGATTTTTCACTTGAATGTTAGAGTTCATTAAAAATAAAAAATACCTGGAATGTGAGGTGCAATTACTTCGAAGGCAATTTTTTTATCATTCTGGGGCCTTGTTAGGATCGGCAGAATGTCGTAAAATTCCCTCAGCGACCCTGGCCATCCATGTAGCAGGAGAAGTGGGATGATTTTAACTCCATCTTGCAACTTGGGTTTAACATGAATATAATGCAAATCTAAGCCTTGGATATTTATTAGGAACTGAGGAAATTTGTTCAGATACTTCTCGCGTTCTCTCCAGTTGTACTTTGATTTCCAGAAATCTACAATATTCTTCAGAAGTTTTGTATTCATTCCATATTGCTGTTGAATTCCCTCAAGAGGTGGTGTTAGTGATCTGTGGATTTCCAGTCGCCATTGTAGATCTTTCAGAACCTAACGGAAAAAATATAATTGGTGAATATTTTCATATACACACCTATATAGCCAAAAAGTGGATCCACCCAATGAGAGACTTATCAAAGGAATAACTCTGATTTCAAATTCAATTGAACAAGTTAGGATTTGATTTGATTGTTTGAAAAGCAAGGGTGTGAAATCGAATAGAAATCAGTTTTTAATCAAATATTAGGGAGTTTTTTAGATGATTATGATGATAACTTGATAACTCAAGTTAACTTGATAACGTATTTATCCAAATAGTTTTATACTTTCCACATTATATGTGACCATACATGGATACAGTAAACTAACCTCAAGAGATATCTTGGTTATCGCAATAACAGACATAAAAACCTGCAGACAAACCCAGAAAACAGTTTTAACACAGTTATCTATGGTTGCGAAAATGTACTCTTACTTCATGATGGTTAGATCAAAATCATTTCCCATTTATGTGTTTTCTGGAAATTCTGGTATTATTATTACAAATCAAAATTCACATGTACAGAACTGACATTACATTTATCGATAAATTTTGATTTATCGTTTTGTTTTCCATAATAAGCCTATAAACTTCCGCTATTTTTGATAATTGACTCACCTCATCCGAAACATTGATAGTAAAAGGTTGAATGATTGGCTTAACCGATCCTATATTACCGGGTCCCCACCATATTTCTTCCAATGATGGTGGCAATGGAGGAGGATCCAAGAATGATTTAATTTTGTATCCCAAAAATATCACAACTATTCCTAACAGGATCGGTAACTTTTTTGTCATGTTTCTAACCTATCGAACTGAAACTGTGACTGATGATTCAATTCTCAATCTCATCTGCAAAAAAATTATACGATTCGATATCGACAACAATCAAGTTGGTATAGTCGAATATAAAAACATCAAAATGGTTATCGGAATGGTGGAAACCATTATTTGTGCTTATCAATTATATTGTTACAACATCATTTTCATTGTATTGTATTCTTTTTTAAACTATGTCATAGAAAATGATTTTAATGTATAGAGTGAAAACTCATTACGGAGTTAATTAATTACATGGCTTTAATTCTGATAACTGATTGTTTCAGATTGATTTGCACTATTAATCCTGTTTTCTTCGTGTTTCACTAGATATCTTGAATGCCTACCTAATTAAAAAAGAAACAGATAAATCTGTTAAAAAATATGTTTGATAAAGGTGCTATAATTTCAAATGGGTCACACTGTACATATTCTTTCTTTTTTCAACTCATGCTACATAGTGTGTTTCTGAAATTTGTTAACGTAATGTAACTTCAAAAGTATAATAAAGTCACTCCAGTTTTGTTACGAGTATATTCAACTGAGTGAAATATTTGAGGTTATTAGTACCTTGACTGATAACCGATATTGATTTATTTCGATATAACTCATCTCACCAATTTTCTGCTTTCACTGAATGTACTCATGAGTGTACTTTGAACCGTAATGGAACATTCATGGTCGTCATACATGAAGCAGGACGGTATCAAGAATATTATTCATTTGAAATTTCTCATTTAATTTCATCCAAACTGGTTTGTTACTTATTATATTTTAAGACTTGCAGATATTTTCATCCTTTCATAGAACTTTGTAGAGACATAACATTTTGGAAGCCAAAATCTGCCTTTGCTTTCTGAATAAAAAATGCGATACGTTTTTTCCAGTCTCTACCACTCGGCCTCCAGGTTTAGAGTAAGAGAACTGAGAAGCTCTTGCTCTTGATGTTTAAAAAAAGGATAGTGACAGTTGCGGTCATTTAGTCGACGTTCATCTTCTCTATAGACTCTGGGTTCTTTGCTAACTTCATGGTCCATAAAGGTTGCCATGAGTTGCTGAGGAAAGAAGTTCCGTTAGTGACACTGAGTGGATCAGAGTCATACGGATACCCACACTTTAGGATGAGGCGTCATTTGAGAGGACTCGTACATTCATATGTAATACCTCACTTGGCAAGAGTATTCTAACGTCCCCTTCCCCGCTGCAGGAGAGTGCCATATCTATACCTGCATGAAATTTTCCGCCACAATTTTTATTTTTTTAAATTTTGGAAAATAAAAATTTTCAAAAAGATTTAAAAAAACAGAGTATGAGGACTCTCTTGTACGTCATTGATATAAAAGCTTTGATCAGGCACGTATCACATTTCATTTGTTCTAAGAGTAAAATCGCAGAGTATTTGTTCGTAAAGAGAAATCGCAGGGTATCCAGGAAAACCTTTACGCTTTCACGAAAAGTAAACCTTGCTCTGGAATGGTCGAGTTCATTTCGTAATGGATCATAAAACGGCCCAGTTCACTCCCTGACAATCATGCTATATTAAAGTATGGCTCGAAGGGTCGTAAAAAGTTACCTACATAAACGTTAATGCAAATGTGTTAGTGTTTACCGTGTCGTTTATTTCCATTAACTCAAGAACATAGTGAAGGGATAAACTTCAAAGAACGTTTGATGATAATGCCCTTTCATGCGTTTTCACCCGTAAGACTTGAAAATGGATGGGATACTTGGAACATACTTTAACGTGATTTTCACATCAAGTGAGATCTTGATTTCTAGAGAAATACTCAACATACTTTGTTTCCATAATCCAGGCATAAAATATTTGTAATTTGGTAATGAAAAAACTTATAATTTCATCCAGCCTTCCAAAGTTTGAGTTTTTATTCATGTTGGTTTTGCTATACATCTCTAACTCAAGTTTTTTAAAAACCGTTATTTTAACACCTCGACACGTGTTTATCTTCGTCTTGAAGATGATCACTCTGTGTACATATATAGATGATACAGTCCAAATATTACGCTTCAATCGAACTTTTTTTAGTTATATTTTTTCACCATCATCTCATTATTTTGTTCTATTAACTATTGATCATATTATGAAACAAAATATGTTTGGCTGTCACAATTGTCAAATATATTTTCAGAAAGACCACCCAGTGAGCTAGATCATCCTTGAATAGAAAATTTGTTTTAGCCTTTCTGCAAATCTCATTATAGTTTTTCCAATATTCATTCCTAATCGAAAATTTTTACATGTCGTTACACCGTTCACATTTTAATTTTCAGGTGAAAGTGATGCTGCGAATATCAAATCCGACGTCTGGATCAGGTGGTGCACCGGGAAGCTCTAATGGTTTTTTCAGTTTGGATAAACGGAAGAAACAAGTCACATTAACTGATCCTTCGGTGTGTAATGGATCAGCTGCGCCAGAGGACAGGCGAGTGGGGGTAGCTGCACCCAAGATGTTCGCTTTTGACGCAGTCTTTTCGCACGACGATTCGCAGGTGAGTTTCAAATGATTTACCTATTCCATTCTTCCGCACATCCAGCGTAGCGAACCTAGGGTTTCAGTTTTTTTTTCGATCTCATTTGCCGCATAGTCCGTGCACATATATACTTACAAAAACCGCTACCCACTATGTAATTGTCAATGAAGTTAATATATGCCGTTAGCAAATATATTAATTAAAAGTATACGGTATGTTTTCCTGATTTTCTGTTTCATTTTAATCATAAGTGTCCTTCATGGTTTGTTCTACCGACAAAGACGAATTCTTATATTCACCAAAGAGTTTACAGATTGATTCTATGATTTCATTTGTTAGTTCATTAGAAATGTTGGCGCGTTTCTATTGGTCGAAGCAAAATATCATATATTTTTGTTGAATTTAGGAAATCGCCTCATTACGTCGTCTGTTGTTCAGGACGTGTGTTACTCTGGTTCTAATTTGATTCTTATCAATTACTTATTTTCATAACCGAATAGACCTTACTTCACCTTCCTTTCAATTAGTAAACTAGCTGACTTGATCAATGTTTTTGTTGGACCGGTATTTTTCGTCTGAGATTCTTTATATTTTCGTCATTTCCGTTTCATAATTTTTTCCTAAATTTCAACAGGCATTCGGGTCCGATCAAAACCGTCATTCAGCGTAAGAAGTAGTGGTTTGTTTCACGAGCCCAAATGATATCATTGTTTTTTACTTCATAATAATAATGATGGAAATGGCACAAATATTTGATGATCACATTTAACAAATATTACTATCAACAAAGTCTATAATGAAAACCAATATTTAAAAAACCTGAAAAAATAATATAATACCAAATTAATATTTCATGTCGTGTACACTTTTATACATGTTTTGATGTAGTCAAACTGTAATGGAATTCATGCTATCCCTATTATCCTAAATACAAGAATTTTTCGCATATTTCTGATACGAAGGTCTGTGATATAAGTGGCTTAGCGATGGCTTCGTTTATGTGATCTGTTATACAATGATAAATCATCCACAATCAATGAAGATTTTTAATCGAGTTTCGTAAATCAATCGTATGTCGTTATCATATAAAAAATAACTTGTCCAAAACAAGCATTGTTCCCAAACGCATGAACTGCCACACTCTTCACGACGCGCGTTTCACCAACCAAAATGACGTCTTTAGAAGTCGAATTAGACTTGTGAATAATTGTTCATAACATTTTTTTATAAGTACAAAAACTTTCAATTTCGAACACAAACTCAGTAACTCGACTAAAATGCTTCAAGTTTGTAGACTGTCCCTACATTGTTTTCTGTGAGCGACCGAGAAAACCTACCAGCCTCTAATTAGCTGTTTGTTGAACCAGCAATTTCTGAGATTTTTTCGTTTTTCACTCGCAATCACATTAGCATAATACCATTTATCACGATTTTTTCCGATTTATGTAAAACAAACGTATTTCTCGTTTTTTGAGCGCAATCGAGTTAATGAATACAATTGCAGGGTAATTTATTATTTCGGAGTAGTAGTGTCGCAACAGCTCAGTGCAGTCTAACTGGGGAAGTCAGATTGACTCTGGTATTGAAAAAGAAATATTTTATTAGTTTTTGCGAAAAAAGCTTTTTTGCCATTCTATTTCTCCAATCTTGGAAGAGAATGAAAATTCTTCACAAACATATGTAGATCATGCACGAAAGCTCTCAACTTACGAGGTCTAATTTCTTGATGAACGAGTAACGAACAGGTGAATATTTTGAACGACCACCTTTAGCTCACCTATATGGGCAGAGTATATCAGTTTCAACACACTCTCAGTCCAGTCAGTCGCCTTCTTCTCAGATAATTCTATCACACAGTACCAATGTTTATGAAAATTTGGTTAGGTTCTACATGCCCTCCCCTCTACTGCACCACGTGTTGCTTTTATCCTGGGGGTGTATATCATCCCCAGAATATTTCGAAACCTATTATTGATATGTAAAGTATAATGTGTATTCACCAATGCTGCAATTATTAGTTTTTAAGTTATTTTGAAGTGAAGGAATTTTTCCAAACGTACCCTTCAAGACAAACTATGGCATCTGCGAGTAAATTGTTAGAAATGCAGAGACATTTGGAAAGTGTCATTTTTACCTTATTGGGGAAACTCAATAAACTATTGTTTTGAGGCAAGACTCCGAATCTCCATGTTTCATTAATAATCTTAAAATACACTGTTGGTATTGGACTACAGTCTACTTTCATTGGAAACATGTTCGAAGTTTTCGGAAAGCAACACCAAAAACAGTCCATTTTCATCGTCAACATACGAATCGCACATTAAAAGGTAAGACCTCGTTGATCCTTAGCTTGCACAAGTTTCGACTTCTACGGGTTGTCGTTCGTAGGGGGGCGACGGCTAATTAACGGAAATATATGTTCAACATAAATTTAACGAAATTGTAAGTAAACTGCATTCAAGATCTATTATATATAAGCCTATTCAAAATATTTCTCGAATACGTAAGCCACTGTTTCTTTCCCCTAACTTTCGCATCTATCTTCAAGGCGAAAACTGATCGGCCTGCAGTAGAAAAAGGCGCAAATGTAAAAGTCGTGTTCAATCTTTTCGAGACTTTAAATTTCTTTGAATGTTACTTTTCTTTTCACAGGAATCTACAGTTTCACGGTGGGAGGTTATAATTTATTTCTACTAAATCAAGTTCGCTTTAATTCGTGCATTGATCTCGAAAGTAGTGAATTTTTTATAAATAAATGATTTTTATTACTAACAGTGAAAACTGTTCATTTATGGTATCCATCTACTTACTGCTCAGGTAGTGAGACGCTTCAAGTATTTTGTATTTCAGGTACGTTTCATCAATTGGACTGGTACATCAAACTATTCTTCAATTTTTTTTATATGGTAGCAGGTAGTTACAAATCCTAAATGGATAAATGACTTATTCTAGTAAACATACGGCTG
This sequence comes from Leptinotarsa defecta, assembly GCA_015342085.1. Lineage (NCBI taxonomy): Eukaryota > Metazoa > Arthropoda > Insecta > Coleoptera > Chrysomelidae > Leptinotarsa > Leptinotarsa defecta. The sequence goes on from WOGO01000293.1 coordinate 17,841, forward strand.
ATCGCAGAAACCTGTCACACACACGCACATCATCATAATCATCTTCAGGATATGACTAAATATGTCATCTCCTGAAGATGCTAACTTGGTTAACGAATCGCGCGTCGAAAGAGACAGCATTTTTGTTCTGATGTGGCGAAAGTATATTCAGTAAAATAAAAATGAGAAAAGAAATAAAAAAATTATGAAGCAATACAAGAATGAACAATAAATGAGAAAAACTTTAAACGAAGTTACTTCACGATGTTTCGATTGTCAGTATGTTATTATATGATCCACAATCGTCTTTGGATGATCCACTCATTATATAACAGTTATACTGTTTTGCCAATCCATATCGTGTATCTCTTATAATCGAACTCCATTTGCCAATGCTCTGTTATTTCCATTCCTGAAAATTTTCATTTTTGGCACTTAGCAACACTGTAATGCCATTTTTCATATATCCATATTATACATACAGTTGGCACAAATAATACACATTCATCATGAATTTATTCATTGTAAATAAGTTAACAAAGTAATGCGAAATGAAGTGGGTACTGTTCCAAACAACCTAACCTTAAGAGGAAAAATTGCTTTTATTTTTGAAATTCGTTAGAAAGTATGAATTTGGATCAATTCTATAAAATTCATCACTCTGTCGTCGTTCATCATTCGTCAATAATAATCTTGTTCAACGGACTTAAAACGAAACCCGACCAAGTATTGTTATATCAAGTCTGTTCGATCTCTTCCCTTGAAATTGATCGGCTTCGTTCGGAATTTTCATCAAATATTCCAAACGTTTCTCGATACTCGTAGCCTGGGCTTACATGAGAACTAATTGAATCATGTCCATCCAGTGAAATGCGCCATGATTAAATTTTCAAAGCCATGAACTTTATCAGCCTTTCGTTAGTTATTCAGTTTGAACTTTGAATAACTGTCAAAGGAAAGAATTGCCAGTGAGTGGAAGTTGTAATAAAAATCAGAATATGGTCGTTCTGCCATTGATTATATTTCCCACTAAAATATACTTACAGTAACTTCATTTTGTAGATGAGTTATCAGAGTATTTTTTTTTGGTTATGTGTTTATGCAGAGCAAGATTTAAAAAATAAAAAGATATTTTTAACGCCTAGGCATTTAACACAATTATTTTATTTGCTATGCATTAAAATGTAAATCTTATGATCGATAAATGTCAATAAAATTGACTTTTATTACCAATCGGAGAATAAGAGCATTTTTTACACACTCTCAGAATATTCAACCCATTGTGTAGTTTGTCATTACGAACCATTTCAAGTACCATGTCTAATCTGATGAAGCCGAGACAAAAACAGCAGCCCCACAATTATGTAATTTCTCTCGATTTTGCAGAGTATTTACGAGTGTGTTAATATTAAATACGAGTACGTACAGCGTTTCATGATTTCAGAATTCTCGTTCAATTATAAACTTTTCGTCGAGCCGCGGTCTCTCCAAACCCTAGATGGATGATGTAAATTTGCACAAGTATGACTAGTTTCGAAGTTATCTATCTATATTCCCGTTTGAACGTGATTTCCTAACAGAATGAATCTTGTTTTCAGACGGAGGTGTGTTCGAGTGCTCTCACGGACGTCATTCATGCCGTAATCAACGGGACTGATGGTTGCCTTTTTTGCTTCGGACATGCTGGTTTGGGTAAGTGATCCAACAGAAGAGACGAGATGGATCTATACAATTTTCCATTCTCTCGACAATTTCATTTCAGAAAACCTGATCTGAACTACTCATAATATTAAGAGGGAAGACTTCTTTGTCTAGACTCAGTAACAATTCACCGGCTTCTAAAGTTCAATCCCCTATAGAATCTACATTGTCAGTGAATGATATAATGTAATAAGGTATAAATAGTATAAAAAATTTGCCTGTGAAAATAAATATTCAGTATACATCTGACTGATACTTATAGTGAAGTCAGAACAACCCGAGTATTTGATAGTATTTAAATTAATCGTATCATAACGAGGAATGATTGTCTAAACCTCTGAAGGCAACCGGAAAAATTATCTAACTTACAAATAACAGAGCCGGTTTTCGAGGATTACCTGCAAATTTTCTAATAAAATTGTACTTATACTGATAATCTGAATTTAACGACATCAGCAAAAAGTCTTCCAAGTTCAGGAAAGATTCGAAAATGTCGGTAATCCCTCCGAAGCTTCGAGAGAGATATCTCTCTTTATAGGCGAAGTATTTATTCGAAAGTGGGATTAGAGAGCTTATCGACCCCTAAAAATGCCTGAATCCGATACAGTGTTTTGTATGCATACGCTGCCTTTATATAGAAAGTCCCATCAAATTGCAAATTTTCCACGTGCACGACGAACTATAGCTTGTTGGATATGCATCGATATTTTCAATGCATCAATCTCATGCGTTAGTTGGGCCTGAAAATGAATTATGGTTTTATTGTTGTTCCATTTCCGTAAGTTCATTGTTATTGTAGTTGCTCAAAAAAATTAATATACTGAATTTGTCTTGTTGAAATTTGTCTATGGGTAACTAAATTGAAAATTCTTTACTGTGCAAAACATTAGCTGTTGATAAACCAAAGAAATCGTTTCTAAGTCTATTTAAGGAATTATGTAGATAGTGACTTCACTTAAATCGTTTAAACAGATCTAGTACATTCAATCGCTGTAAAACGCTGGAAATAATCAGAACAGATATACAAGGTCTAATGCAAGAAAATTGTCTATTTTTTCCCCTCATTCATCTGTTACTCTACGATAATTATCGTTTATCTCTCTCTCTCTTCATTCTCTTATACCATGTGACAATGGAACTTTCTCCTGGGCTTTTTACTTCACAGGGAAATCGTATACCATGCTGGGGACACCAGACAATGCGAATACTTTGGGAATAATACCATGTGCAATAGCTTGGCTGTTCAAAGGTATAAATGAACAAAAACAGAAGACTGGTGCTAGATTCTCCGTAAGAGTGTCAGCAGTTGAAATATGCGGTCCAACCAATCAACTTCGGGATCTTTTGGCCGGATATTCTAATGGTGAGTGTTTTTGAACTTGGCAAGTTGATGACTACTTTATAATAGAAAGTGTTTTTATTTTGAAATCATTCTCGATGAATATATATACCGGTTATATCTGAGAATATCGATGTTGGAAATTGTAGATTGAATTGGGGCAAAGATGTGCTCCTTTCGTAATTTGTCTACTTGTTTTGAGAAAATCTTTTTGAAAGATCGAAAAAACTTATCATCGTTATTTCCAAAATAAGATTTGAAAATCTAACACAATCAAGGTTATTTTACATTTTCGATTATTCCTTCTGAAAGAAGATTCAATGTAATATTTTAATTCATAGAAAAACAGTAAAGCCATCACTCGTGCGTGCATTATCTAACACAACTAATTCTAAATTGCTGATTAAAAAAATTATGAATAAATCATTCAAGGAAGAATTGAAAGATCTGCGAAATTTTCTGTCACTTCGCCCCTTCCTATTTGAAATTCCAAATGTAATGTAAGGTTTGACATGTCTTTTATTTTATTTGCATGCGATTTTCTGGAAAATATTCCAAGTACTGTGTATTCATCGAAAATCTTTGTCTCTATATTTTACACTTGATTCAATAATTTGTCGTTGAACTGCAGAATCACAATCAAATACCTGATGGTAGTGCTGATAAATTTCAGTATTGCTTTTCTGTCAATGTTGAAAAAGTTTGCTGCAGTGAATCGAGCTGGACAATCTCTGGTGTAGTTGATAAATTTTATTAGCTGCCTTCTGAGTAGTGAATTATGGAAATTTTTGTACTGCATTCCGTAACAAATTTCTGTGAATTCCACTGCTTTTCTTATCACTTTGTCTAAGCAAATTCACTGTATACATGAGTGAGATCTGAAAATTTAAAAATATCAATATTAGTAGTTTCAAAATTATATGTATGGAATGAAGATGTATTCGTTCGAATTGACTGAATTCGAATTTCACTGAACAGGTAACAAAACCACAATACTTGTTTCACTATACAGTAGCTTCCTCAGGCGTGTTTCTAGTGACTGAATCAGTAAAATACATGATGCGGTTTTGTCAACCATTCAGTGAAAAGTTCATGATGAAATGTTAATTAAATAGATTTTTTCGTTGGAATTAATAACATCTCATAAGCAGGCCAATAAATTGTCATTTAAGGAGTAGTCGTACAAGTATAAACCTTTTATTAACCCACGTTTCACTTTTGTTAATTGGATTTTTGGCTTATTCTTGTTGTTATGTGTCGACTTCAAGTCGCATTGTAGCGAAGATAGTTATCTATAGGATGATAATTTTCTTGTTGATATGCCGCATTGTGTCCGGAAATACATTGCGGTATATAACTTTACAGAGAATTAATGTTGCTGTCACAACCGACATCAGCCTGAAATCCTAAATAAAATTCGCAAAAGAATTGTATACGAACCACGCGAGCTGAATAAATTGGTTTCATTGTTTTAATAATTATTTTTCAAGTGAATCACGAATGTGAACATCAATATGATAAACTTTAGTCCAGAATTATTATTATGAATGTTTCCTTCTTGTCCGAAGCAAGTAACAATTGTATCAATTATTGAAAAATGATGAAAAACCTCATCATACACGGACCGTATCGTTTTATACACTATACTTTTCAAGTTGGTTCATCAATACTAGCTTCTGCGATATCACCTATCAATTACGTTCAATTTTGACAAAGATGAAACCACAATAAGTATCAAATGGAAAGGTGTATATTTTCAGAAGAGAATAATTTCTTGGAAAAGAAAGAATTTTTGGTCCTTTACTTCTCCATTTTTTATTTTATATCTAATTTAATTCCATATGAAAGTTTGGAGTACAAACTGAATAGGACACAGTGTTGTACATTTCAATGTTCATGAAAAATGGTTATTTTGAAAGTATTTTTTCTTTCGTGTAATGCATTGTTTATATGAAAGTACCAATTTCGAGAGGGCTTTTTTTCCAGTTTGTTTCTGAAAACTACTTCTTTGCATGCATGATCTCTACATCTTTATAAAGAGTTTGATTTGAAATTAATTACTTTCTTCTTTCCTTTAAAGATTCCCTTTTTTTTCCTATAAAGACAGACAAAGAGGGATTCTATTTGACTTTTTTGGTGAAACGCGCTTCGAGAATAGTATTACACTTGTAGTGTTTGGAAAATGTGTTTGTTTTGGAAATGGAAACTAATTAACAATTTACCTAATGTGAAAATTGGTAATTAGTTCAGTATACGTGTTGCCGTTTTATAAACCATTCAGTGAAAATTTCACACTAAAGTGTTAATTGAATACGTTATGGATTTTCATCAAGTTTCGGTCAATTCCTTCACTATGGCACCGTATAGAAGGTGTTTACTTCTATACGGTAACTATGGATGGATATTCTACAAAGCATTCCTTTCTGCCGACATATACGAGTACGAGTATATACTTGTACCAACTTTATGATTCAGTTTCTCATAGATATATCAATTTAAATTCAACCAATGTTCGGTGTTTCTACATAATTTAGTGGTTAAATCTCACAGCTGGACTAGATCGATTTCTGATATCACCCCAGAAATCAATTTTTTTCTACAAATTACTTGCAGAAAGAAAAATGTTTTAGCATATCTGAAAACAATAATAAAAGCAAAATAATTTTGCCCTTCATGAAATGTGGCAGGTTTCCCACTTAAAAAATCGCAAAAGTAGTTAAAAATTTTATGACAGTCACACTAATTTGTAAGAAGCATGGTAGATAATAGGTTGAATTCTAGGCTCGTAAACCAATAATCGTGTGTGTTCAAATCTCCCTAAGTGCAGTTTTTATTTTATTTTTCATCCAAGCAGTTTCCAATCTATTCAAATTGAATGAAATAATTCAACGAATTACTTTCATTCGAAATATTCTTCACAAATGAACCATTCCTAATGTGAATCAGAAAAAGTTCAGTATTCCATTCTCGGGAAATAGTGGTTATGCGCTCAAATGATCTATCTACGACGCTCGTCTTTGTCTCCCGTTGACAAAATGTTACGAGTGATGACAACATTTATCTCTCGTTGAGTGACCTTCTATTCATGCACCAAAAAATAATGTGTTATGTAACACGTGTTGTGTTTTCGTAAATTATGCGAAAATCTCACACTAACATCATCTATGTTGATGGCCATAGTTATCATAAATTCCGCCTGAGTATTCAATTTGCCTTTGAAATTTCAATACATTCCAGCAAGGGTCATTACTAGTGCATTTTCGAGTTGTATTGCGACACTTCGAGAGCAATGAATGACAATTCCGTCTGTTCATCACGAAAATTAGCAACAGATGCACCATAGGAAGGGAGAATGCCCTGAAGCATTACAGGCCAAAACATCGTCTTGGGAAACTCTTAACAAGGTGTCTTACATATTACCAGAACAGACTGCCACCGTGGCAGCGGATGTGTTTTATTGTCATAACATCGAAAACTTGTGAAGAACTCGCTTATGAAAAGTTTAGGGCCTTTTCTGATTTTTTTGATAAATTACCGCGTAGTGAAAGGTTTTGAACATCAAGAACTAATTGCATTTTTCGTATTACAAACTTTTTATTATACATTTTCGTCAATAAAACCATATATTAATATCTGACCGGAATGAAATATTCAAGATATTATAATATGATCTTATTTTTATGTGAATGTGGTTGAAAATGTTTTTAATGAATGTTCGGTTTTCTAGAGACTAATGAGATGTTAATTAAATACGAAATACGTGTTGATAATTCTAAAAATATCATGACCAAAATAATAAATATTTGAATTAGTTAGTTAAACAAATGAAAAGATAAAAATTATTGACGATTATGCAATTCAAAAATATAGAAGTGTTACTTTGTAAACAAATTATTGTGACTTGAAATGAAACTGAAGTAATAATTGACTAAACGAGAAGTGAAATGGCAATAATGCGTATACTTTACTCGAATCACCACTAGAAACTATGGGCGTCCTATCAAGCGTTTGTCTATTCAACGGTTTGGATAATTGTCATCTAAATCACCTTCGCATATGCCTGACTTCATGAGGAGGTACCTCTTCTTGCTGAAACGTAACATCAGTTGGAAATACTTTTGGTTTTGTCAATTATTCAAACCGGTAGGTAGGTAGACGTGGTCTTCTAGAATGGCCCACTATGTCATCAGG
>WOGO01000294.1:0-25840 GCA_015342085.1 Leptinotarsa defecta
CAAATGAATATCAGGTTAGTTAAAACCACCATATCGACTATTGTTGTTCAGTGTATTACAATTTTTTGCCGCAATATAACAAGTAGAAGTTACAACGTATACAAAATGCTTGCATGTGATTCGTATGCTGCATACCATATGGTGAACATGTCACACCATTTTTGTCAAAAATGAAGGAGCTGATGTTTTAGCTGAAGGACCTTAAACATTTACTTATTTATATAGTTTACGAAGCATGCACCGGACTTCCTAATTTCAAGGATGTTTTCCTTATATAGCCCCTTCTTATCTGAATGAAATTTTACCCTTTCTAAGTCATGATATCTGTCAATCTAAAAAAGAAATGAAATCACAGATGCTTACTGTTCAGTGTTAATTAAAAAAAAATTAAATTTAATATATGGTAGTGCAATGAAATTGTTGAATTGACCAACATAATGTTGAGAATATCAAGAGTTATTAGCAACTATATGATCTATTATTTTTTCTTTGATCTACCATTGTTATGATAGTGAATAAGTATTTTTATAATTATTTTCTTACACTCACTGTATAATTTTTGGGAGTGATAGAAGATAGCCTTTGACTTACCCTTTTTCTTTTATGTATAAATGCATTTTTTATGAATGATAAACGATATTATTATTATTACATTATTATTATAATTTGTCATATATCCATTGTCTCCATCACAAATATGCCTTAATTGAATACAAAAAATCAATCGCTCATAATCAATTTTGCATCATCAATGAACAACGGAAAACTGAAGGATGATTTGTATGCCACAATAAACGAGAAAATATTGATATATTCATAATGATCTCAAGTAGCGTGAATCAATCATCAGCCTAATGATAGTCACCAGTACAAATTAAACAAATAGAGGGAGATCCCAAGGGAAATATCCTGAGATGGATGTTACCTAACTGGAGTTTAACAGTATTCAGAATGACTGCTGAGAAGCCTGGTTTTGAAAATACATTTTTTTCTCAAAAAACAATTATTTTATTGGCGTCGTTTCGAATTTTATTAAATTCTTCTTCAGGGCTCGAAAAGTAGTTTTTTTTTGAGCCGTGAAGAAGAATTTAATTAACTTCGAAATGTTGGCAAGAAAACAATTGTTTTTTAAGGAAAACTTGATCCTGTTACCCAAACAACTTTTGTCCAGAAAAATTAATGGATTCTATCTAATATATGTGTCTAAAGAACAGCTGGATCCATTTTTATGATTTATGTTTTGTTGAGTTGGTCTCCGCCCTGAAAAGAGAATAATTTGAGAAAAGTCATAAATATTCATCACAGTGTCATCAAGCTGAAGTGCAATTCGACTGCTGAATATTGCAAATATTCAAAAAGAAATAGCACGTGACATCGTAATGGAATCGAATCAGGTATCATTCACAGGATTCCTACATAATATAATCAGTGGAGAATGTGAAATTTCACTGAACATGGAACACTGTAATCCTCGCCGTGAGACATTTGCCTTCTCGGCTCTTCAGTAGCGAATATGTATAACATTATAAGAAAAAAACAATCAATTTGTTCATAAAATTACGATTTTTTGTCATGGAATGGGTTGAATCCACTCATGTCAACGATGACAGAACGTGAATAACATTCATTCGTTCATTTGATTAAATCCCAGCCATAGGAATCTTGTTTTGAGGTATATTTTTAGGAGACATTAATTCTTTGGGGCATAAAGGTTTTGGGTTTCTACTCTATTCATATATTTCAGTAAAAAATCATTCGTTTGGAAGCTCTTTCAAACTGATTTGTCTATTTCGATTTTTGCAATTTTCGAGAATTTGACGAGAAAATCGGAATAAGTGGATTCGACTACAATCTATTAATACTTCCAAATTCAAATTTAAATTCAAATGCGTCAAATATCTGATAGAAAACAAATATTTTCATTATCTGTCCCCTGCAGAATGCTTTCGAGTATTTGGCCAACAAACAGTAATAAAAAATTTGAGACTCACTCTGTATAAATGACCTTTCTTAAATTACCGCAAGTGGATGCATAGTTTTGCAAAAAAAGTTGATGATTATTTCTGTTGTCGCAAGAATCATTAAACTTGCAGATACAAATTGAGTCAGGTCATTCATCGAGATGAGGTTAAAGTACAATGAAGAATGAATAATTATAAAGTTGTTGTTGATAATCTGCTCACTTATATCTTCAAATAATGCAAACGAATATGTAGTAGTTGAAATCGCAAAATATTCATTAATTTTTCGAAAAAAAAATAGTTTGGAGAGGTTGATGATACCTAAAAACAGTGTTACCGTACTCCAGTTGCTAACTTTTCCATTATTGGAGATACTATTTCAGTTGAATCTGAGTCCTACTAGTATTTTTTCTGTAGATTGACGTGGAAATGATGTTTCTACCTCTTGAAGAAATGTTCCCGAGAAGAGGGGACTGAATACTACAGGAGAAGTAAATATTGAGAGCAGATAGTTGTTGGTTCACAGATGGATCAAAAACCTCTTCAGGTTCTGGTGCAGGTGTTTTCAGTCGCAGACACAGGACAGAAATATCAACCTGTCTAGGAACCATGCGATGGTATTTCAAGCGGTGAATTATGCTATTGAATTCTCGGACAGTCAAGCGGCAATGGAAGTTCTTGGCTCCTACGGAGCACCATCAAAATTGGTAGCAAATTGCCAAAAACGACTCTCCTCGATAGGAAGACTTAAAAGATTGTCTCTGGTGCGGATTCCTGGCCAAACTGGCCTGGAAGACAATAAAGCTGCTGACTCTCTTGCAAAGAAGGGTGCTGCAAGCGGCTTCATTGGACCAGAACTTGTCATTGGCATCGTTTGGGTTTTGGATGGCAAGAAGATTTATGGACTTCTGGAAGCATCTTCCAGGACTGGCTCATTTCAAGGCGTTTATTCACCCTTCGAAACTTGATACCAAACAGTTGTTGAACTGTAGTAGGGATGAACTACGATGTGTAACAGGCCTTCTCACTGGACACTGTCATTTGAATCTTCACGAAGTTCGAGGTGGAGACTACCCAGTTCTTACAGGTCACTTTGAATCATCATATGCAGAAATTCGGAGTATCGGAAGACAGTGTGTGTCGCCTCTGTTTGGAAAATGAAACAGTAGGGGCAGAATCACGTTTTTCAGAGTTCGGCATAGCCATACTCTTACTAACTGTCCTGGAAGACCACTCACCATACAAACTAATCAGCTTCGTTGGGAAGCTGCGTTTATTTGGTCGAGTGTGAATAGGTGTAAGCCACAATAAACCCTTGCGGGTTGCGGTGGACGGTCGAATAAATTTACTCATTTTTGACCTGACCTAAGCTAACCTCCTTCCTCAGTCAATTGTCAACAAATAATTTTAAAACTAGTGGAGAAGGCAACATTGTGAAATAATTTCAAGACAATTAACATTGTTTGTATATCTTCCTCTTGAAGATGATCCCTTGGTGATCGAAACACATATCGAGGTGTTATAATAACGTTTTTGGTTGGTATTATAACAAAAATTGCCCTTCTTCTGAAAGTGAAATGTAAATGGGACAATTCACTTCCATGCTATTAAATAAGTCGATTCCAACACTATAATAATTGGGGAAAATTACGGGGAACTTTCTGAAAGGGATGTAATCATGGTTGGTGTTTGTTTTTCGTAAGTATGGATTAATTGTTGCTGTTTCATCAGTGAATTAATTCAGCTTAAAGTTTGCAAACTTGTCTATTTGCTTTGATAGTAGTTTGGGGCAAATATTGCTAACCGTGTGAAGTGTTGATGTTGCTTTTCTGAATGTTGTCAGAAAAGCAGCTAGACGGATTTACCTTCATGGAAATTCTTAGTTATGAATTGGAACAATTCACAAAGAGGATATAAATATCCAGAAACTCAGGTTGAAATTTCAAACAATATTGATCAGACCGTAAAAGCTGAAGGAATTTCACCCTTCAACACATTTTTCATTTCCGCCCCTAAAAGGGTGACTGAGAACATTTGTTATACATTTTTGTAATACATTTTTGTAAAACATTTTTTACACTTGGATTTCATACCCTAAACTTAATACAAACATCAACGTTGTCCGGTAACTTTCCAAATATGTTGAAAAAAGTACAGTTATTCCCATCCCAAATTCAAATGATTCAGTTGAAATGCCAGACTTCAGAGCAATAAATACTTTGCCGGTTATTGAGAAAGATTTGGAAATTGTTGTACATGAACAAATTACTAGGTACTTTACTGAAAATAACCTGTTTATAGGAAATCAATCCGGATTTAGAGAACACCACTCATGTGAAACTGCCCTTCAATTAACAGTTTCAAAGTGGAAGAATCAAATCGATAGTGATAAAATTTATAGTAGCAGTGTTCCTTGATTTCAAGAGGGCATTTGAAACTATCGATAGGCAAATATTACTTCGTAATATGGAATCGATGGAATAGCCTTCAGTTGGTTCAAAAATTATCTCAATGGAAGGTCACAAATAACTAGAGTGGGGAAATGTTTCTCGAATGAAATTTCAAACAATATAGGCGTGCCTCAAGGAAATGTCCTGGGACCACTGCTGTTTATAATTTACTTGAATGATGTAAATTATATACAAGGTTATGATTTTTTTAATTTACTTGCAGATGACACGTTACTTGCATGCTATGGAAAGACGCTGTTGAAACGGTGGAGCGCATGAATTGATTTTTGAAAAAAATTGAAATATATTTAAACGAAAATAAACTGAACATTAATACGTATAAAACTAAATCTATGATAATTAGTAAGAAACATAAACTGAAAAGCTCCAACTCGAAGTGGAGGGAGACAAAATTGAATGGATGTCAGAATTCAAGTATTTAGGCTTCGTGTTGGATGAATCACTAACACTCACTGCACACTGACTATATTTGTAAAAATATATCAAAAAAAACATTTTTTTCTCCAAGATTTCATCGGAAGTTTCCATGTTTTCAAAAATAACAATATACAAAATCATTATACAGCCCCATTTTAATTATTGTTCCACTCTGCTTTATCTTTTAGGTAAAAACAATATACTGAAGTTACAGAAACTGCAAAATCGAGGTGTTTACGAATCATCTTAAAATTTAATATACACTCCCATTCAATGCATGCTGAGTGCCCTCAAGTGGTATGATGTGACAGATAGACTGTATTACTCAAGTATGATATTTATTTATAAAATAGCCAGAAATTTATTACCAAAATATTTTGATTCCTTCATTATGTACAATAATCAAATTCATGACTACAACACAAGAACCACCAATCAATTCCACATTTCCAGGACAAGAACAAAGCAATCTATGAAATCCTTGTTTTTCAGAGGATTGAATGATTTCAGCCAATTACCACACTACATTAAAGATTCTGTTACTTTATATTCATTCAAGGCTCAGTTGAAAATATATACTACATCATGTACTCAATGAATTTTCAAATTTTTAAAATTTTTGTGTTTCAATCATCTTATTGTTTTATTAGTTTGAGATTTTATGTGTTCTGAATACATTGTGTTACCTTGTGACCTTTTTGGACTTGTATTTATATTAGGATTTCCTATTTTCAAATAAATGAATGAAAAAATAATAAAAAAAAAATGGATAAGCCCAACTCACTTCTTCAAGGTGCCATATCCACCGCAACGCAGAACTATCATCTTCTTGTTTATGATTTCTTTTATGGTTTGTTACTTATATCGATAAATGTGTTACATCGTTTTTCCATTAATTATATCCATTTTTATATAATCTCTATTAGCACTTATTTTTGTATAAAATAGATACTGGTGGTAAAACAAAACATTAACTTTAACGAAAACGAAATCCAGACTAGTAGATCGTGGTCCGTCATCAATGGTATATATGCTGACTTCAAGATATCTATTGCCCTCGCATGGTACTTCATGTTCAATTTAACGGTCGAGATTTATGTCTGGGAAACCCAACCTGCAAGAACTTCCACCGACCTGCAATATTTTTTTCAATTTAATGAGGAACGTGGAATTTTTCCATACTGAAAGGGTGGGGGTTGATTTTTTTTGTCGAAAATGATCAAGCTGGTCGAGATTCATGTATGGTTGACCCGACCTGCAAAAATTTCTGCCGACCTGCAAGGTTTATTTTCAATTTAATGAGGAATGTGGAACTGTTCCATACTGAAAGGGTGGGGGTTGGAATTTTTTTTGTCGAAAATGATCAACCTGGTCGAGATTCATGTCTGGGAGGCTCGACCTGCAAGAGTTTCCCGTCGACCTGCGAAATGTATTTCCAATTTTTTAAGAATTGTGAAACTTTTGGGTGGGGGTTCGAAATTGTTTCTGTCGAAAATGATTAACGTGGTCGAGATTCACGTCTGGCAGACCCGACCTGCAAGAATTTGTGCCCTTCTACAAGATTACGAGAGCAATGTCTACTGAGAACAATTTGCAGACCTGCAAAATAGTTATACCCCTTATATTTGTATCTGATGTTACTGCAGTTTCGTCCTATAAGAACATTTTCAAACCAATACAATAAACTGAAAATAACTGATAATATTAGCCCTTATATATCTAAAAACTACGTGGTTAATAATAGAGGTATCTAACTTAATTGAGTCCATGAGTTTTGTATACCTGTGACAATGTGGGTACACAAATTTGAAAACAGGTGAGCAAACTAGATCGATTTGATCCGTAATGCATATGTTTATGAATTTCCAAGTATATTAAATGATTGAGTTTCTTAAAAATGTCACATAAAAATGAATTCTTTAATTATCTTTGGGCTACAGTGTATTCATTAAAAAGCGGCAACACAGATTCGAATCCATATATACCTCTTTCAGAAGTGATTATTTTTCTATATCTATTTGTTGATCATGTTTAATAATTATGAGATGGAGAGTATCAAATCATTCAGTTTTCTTAGATGATCCAAATGGTGAAAACACTCTATCTCCTACATCCCATCATCTGTTTTAGTTGTTCGAAACATTACCAGGGATATTCTTCAAAAGACTTGTGGAGGAATCAATATTTTATATTGTTTTTTTTGGTCTCTAACCTTCCACAATCTGAAAACATAAAAGCTTAATCAATAGAGAATCTGCTAAAGTGTAGTAAAGGGCAAACTGAAAAGTTCACCTCAAAAAGTTACTATGTAATATATACTAACTTATCGTATTCATAAATTTTTGCCTACAAATTGAAACCACTTAAGAAAGCTAAGTATCAATATTTTGATACTTAGCTTTCTTAAGTGGTTTTGACGTTTCAGAAAACAATACTTCATCATAAAAATCTCGCCCCAAACTGTGGTAGTTCTAATTTCTTTGACACAGTTTGGGACGGGATTTTTATAGTGAATTTCAGGTTTCAAAACTGAAAAAATTGTTTTCTGAAACGTCAACTACTCAAGAAAGCTAAGAATCAATATTTAATTTTTCAATTCGTAGGCATAATTTATGAAAACAAGTTACTGACTAACTGGAGTTTTCAGTACTTTATATTACGCAGAAACTTTTTGGGGTGAACTTTTCAGTTTGCCCTTTATTTATTACACTTCAGCAGATTCTCTACTGATTTAGCTTTTATTTTTTCAGATTGTGGAAGGTTATGAACCCAAAAAACAGTATAATCAGTTACCAGGGAATATATCAAATCATCAGGACAACTGGTGTAACTCATTGAAATTTCTTAAAAGGAATTTGTGTTTTAGGGAAAAATTTTGTTCTCGAAGCTTTGACTAGGTGAATATATTCTAGCATTTTAAAAGGTAATCAAAAACCATTAGTAAATTTGACATATTGGTTTATTAACTCTACTATACTCAGAAAATGAGAGGCGTAAAGCCTCTTTATATGATCTGCTGATCATCATCACATCATTAGTTTATTCCTAAATTTAATCAATAAACAATAATATATCAATCGATTCAATATGTCTTCGAGACATATCGTGAACATTTAAACTTGACAAAATGTTTGACTACTTTATTATACCTAGGTAGTTTCGTTTTACTAATGAAAAGAGCAAGAAAATTATTTTGATGTATATTGGAATGAAATATCATTCAACACAAATATGGCACGTTAAATAAAACCAAAACACAAAACCTGATTGAGAAAATAATTCAAGGCAAGGATAGTCGGCGCAATCCATGAAAACTAATCACACACTTTATCAAATCTGTTCACTCAAACCAAAACGCCAGACATGTAGAAATTTCCATAACATGGCCCCAAATGAATAGTAATTTTTGTACAACTTTTACAAGAATAAAACATTTTTAATATCAACGCTTACATTAATAAAGAAACCAATGTGATATTTTGTCCAAGATAGCCCCCAAGTCAAAACAAATGAATTATTCTACATGTCTGTCGCGAATTCAACAATAAGGAGAAAACTTGTCCAATATCATGATTACGTTTTTTTTCAAAATATCATGCATACACTCTTAATATTTTACATTTAATGATCATTACATAAATATCAATATTATACTTTATATTTATATTTTTCAAAAAATAATCTATTAATTTTTCATGTTGTTATTCTCCTTATTTCTGAATAACCTCGCCTTCCTTACAGGATTATTGTGAATGAATTCCCTTAATTAGTGACCTCTTGCAATATACTGCCAAGAATTAATTGCAACTCAACATTGAACATTACCCTGAGAAAATTAATATTTCAAAAAATGTATTGATGTAAAATCCTCGTTTCAAAGGAACATATTCGAAAGTAATGAATCAGAATGAATCAGAATTTTCCTAAATCTTGGCAATATTATGCAACTGAATAAAACTTACCAGGTAAGTGAAACAATTGTTAGGTCAATTCAACATTACAATTGCTTGTACTTCCCAGTAAAGTTTAACAGAACTGCTGGAAAACAATTGCTGGATTTTTCTCCAGCATGCTTTTGTTTTCCTTCAGAGAAGGCGCAAACCTAACGTCTGCATTTGTGATGTGACTTAAATAACAATCATTACTAAAAATATCACAAACTTGTTGTTGATAAATGAAAAAATAATAAGGAGCCACTATAAATATATACAAAGTATATTCGTACAAATATTTATATAATATTGAAAAGGGTTGGATCAAAGATTTATTTCTATTTGTGGCTCACTTCACCAGAAATAACTTCTCAGTTGATTCAATTTCAGGTAATTTTATAGGATGTTCTCTAAAAATATACCAATAACAAACAACTACTTCGAATCTAAGTGTTAGGGTAGGTCGCTGCTTAAAGAGTAAGAAAACCCACACAACATAACTACTATTGTCAGTTACCAAATAACAAATAAAACTTCAACAAAAATGCACGAGTATATAAAAAAATATAGTTAAAATTTAAAGAAAAACTATGTAAGAACTGAAACAAATAGGCAACTGACGGGCCTTAGGAATACTTATAACAATAATTCAAGTGAATAAGAGTGTTAGTTTCAAAATTCTGTCGGCGAAAAGGCTAAGGCAATTATGCATTAGCTGGCGAAGCTTGATCGTGCAGGGCACCAATAATAAGGAAAATTGTGATACACTCTTGATTATTGTGACAACTAATTGACAATCGCTACCTTAGTTCTTGAATATTTTCGAATTTTTATCGAATTTTCAAAAAGAGTCATTATTTTGTAGGAACAATACTTCAGTTATTTTCAGATTGAAGATGTATAAAAAACTAAGGTTCAATTGTATTGAAAGATATATGAAATCAAGATAATAAATGAAACGCCACTTTATGTGTATACTTGTATCACATCATAAGGGGTGCTAATTTTTAATTAACATTTGTTCAGACAACGGGGAATTTTATTTCAATTCACAGATCTGAAATCAAAATTTTATTTTTCATATAAAACGTGACAAATTTTTCCAGTTTAATGAGAAAATTTATAGAAATGTAAATTTCTTAGTTTTTTTCAAGTGCACCACAATTAACAGTTTGTTGGCAAACAGTAAAGCAGTTTCTCAAAACGAATGTGTAAAATTACCAAAAATTTTTACTAATCTTTGCAACATTTCATCATCAACAACAACCACACAATAAAACTTACTGGTTTCAGGACGAGCAGAGGAAAACATCTTAGGTATATTAATAAAAATGGAAGCCAAACTGGATTAGATATCATATCTTCCTCTAACATGTCCTTTCAACAATTTTATAAAGTAAAACAAATACTGAAAAACTTGTCATGATCTCATCATGTATGTTAAAGGAATGAGGCAAAGCAAAAAAAGTAAATATAAAAAAGCTAGGGTATTCTTAAAAATACAACTTGCAAAAACAAAATCTCGCTAATAGCTAAATCTAAGACTATATTAAGTGTAGAATAAGTGAAAGTTCGTACTAGGGACATGCAATGTATTGTTATATGTTAGGAAAAATTATTCTAGGTTAGGCTAACTATGGACTAATCATAATAATATAGCAATGGGTATATAAACATGTAATATTATCAAACATGCGTCTAATACAGAAAGCACAGCCGCCATCCACCAAAACTAAAATTTCGTTGGGATGAAATGTCAATATTTTTTAAATCGAGTTAGTAATAATTCTGAGACCAATACATATTCGTGAATGTATGAGTTTGATAGCAACAACCGTTTAACAGTAATTGAAATATTTCAAATATTTCTTTAACATTTGAAATATTACATATAAATGTTAGGAATTTTTTTATTTATGTTAAAGCTGATATATAAGATCTCGAATGTATGAAAAACTACAAATTTTCCCAACGTGGTATTCACTATGCATTCTGTAAAAGACACAATATCAGAAGAAATTGCAAGGGAGCACACTCTGCACAACCCAACGAAAGAGCTAATCTAGCAACCAATGCAAATGCACAATAAGCAAAGCAGAGACCCGTGCTCTTGATTGTGGAAGCTCTCACTCTATCTTGGTATTAAAGGGAAAGACTTTGAAGCAATTGGTCCAAACTCTCCACTTTAATATTTTTGAAATGACCCAAAACTTCAAATATGGAGTAAATCATTCATCGAAGCCATTTGAATCGCTTGGGCCAATGCTTATAAGTTACAATATCAACAAGTTGTTTTAAAGTTATTTGTTACATCTATTAATTTTCAAACCCTATCAATTAGACGAATAAAGAAACTCTTTATGCGAGTTTTTTCATTACAACTCAAGTTCTATTTACAACATTATCATAACAGTGTATCATCACACATACAATTTAGAAAACAGTGAGGCAACCTGACAGAACTGATTAATAATATTAGAAAAATATAAGTGAACATTTTTTTAATTTTTTTTTTCAATTTTACAGGTAGTAGAGTTTTACAAAAAAACATTTCTGTCAAACTAGCTCAAGAGTTTCGAATTCAGACTACCCGATCTCACAATCGGTACGCCATCTTGCCCTTTAATACCAGACCATTTCTATATGACATTTTTTATGTATTGAATGTTTTTCCAAGGAACATTCGTTCATTTTTTATTAGTTGATCATTTGTTTTTCTTAGTGGCACTTGATTGGGAGATATCGAGTTAATCATCAGAATCACACAACTATTTTTGACTAGACCAATCTTACCATTAGCCCATGGTTTGGATGTCGTTACTCCTTTGAAAAAACCATATAGGCAGAGGAGTTTCTTCAATAACTGATGTCTTCAAGACATTTAAATCGTTAAAAACCGTCAGAAGAATCGAAATAACTTTTAGTGACTTCAATACAAAAATTTTGCAAATCGGATTCAAAAATTTTATCAAAGAAACAAACTGGATAAATCTAGTGTATTTCGTTGTTTTAACATTTCTCATGATTGAAAGCTGAAAAATTCTACTTGAAAGTTTTCTAAAGTATATCTAGTTCGTTTCCATGTCTATCAGTTCTATAGGAATATTATGAATTATAAACGACGGATTTTGATTCAATGACATCAGTAGGATTATTAATAATAATTGGGAATATTTTAGAATATGTATATCATCATCCAACACCATTATAAATCACAGCAAATATACAAAAAGTTAAACAAAGATTACTTAATAACACAGTGACGATCATCACATTGGAATAAACAAGGATTCTCTGCATATCTCCCTGTTCGACAATAATTGATAGCTTATTCAACACAAAATCATAAAACATTTTTTTATTCGCGAGTGCGCACGGATTTACTTATTGATAAAGTCACAGAGAGGAATCGAACAATGTACAAATGGAAATTAGATTTTTCAATCATGAATGATTTTTAACATAAAAAACCATCCAATAATGAAGAGTATATTATATTTTAACACTGGCCTCATTTTGGAAAATTAGCTATTTCGAATAAAAAAACTTTGGACTTGTGTTCCTCAACAAAAATTTTGATAAAAATTGAAGGAATAAAAATGCAACAAGTAGTTGCATTTTTATTTAACCCTCAGACGAATTGAAATGAATTATTTCTGTACTAATCCAATAAAAAATTTGATTTAATTCCTGAAAACTAATGTACAGACAGTAGAAAGATGTCCAACAGAGAAAAACAGAATTATGAAATAGGTACCAAATATCATTCGCTCACTCAGTCATATATAATTTTCTTGATTTTTTCTGACTTATCCTATATTTTTCAAACAAAAAACGAAACATTATAACACAAAAAATATTTTTGTCATTACATGACTTTGTAGATATATAATATTGGTAATAAAAAGTTTCTTTACAAACATTGTGATAAATAAGGAATATCGATTCGTCGTTGTTACTGCTGCAGGTAAGAGGCCAGGGCGGCCATGACTGGTGCAGGCGGCAGCGCTATAGGGATGTGGTAGTATTTACAGGCGGACCGACAGCACTGCCCCTTGGCAGCATCACGGCATACGGCCACTCGCTGTTCCACTATTTCCACCCCATCTCCTAGAACGAATTATCCTGAGTTAGTTTCGAGTGCTTGGAATAATTTTAAATTTGAAGCCAATACAATTTTGTGAGAAAATTCTCACTTTATTGCAAATATAACATAAATAGTAAAGGCCGTTCAAGTTCTTCAAACAATTTTTTTAAAATAATTTTCAGTTGTAACGACCCTAAAAATGTACTCAATTCATTAATTTTATTCGTGACATGGGTAACATATTTATAATTTATTAAAATTGAGAAAACGTATTCACCTGCAAAAGCGAGTATATGAGGAACGCTTGAGATATTCCTACACTTTTTTACTTTCCCTACTCCCACTCTACCTCAGGCTCCCAAAAACTGAAGAAGTAGACAAAAAAAAGTGAGACAAAAAAGGCGATGCCGACGAGTTGAATAAGACATCATTGAATGATTTGCAATATTTATTCTCTTAAAGTCTGCACAATACTGATAGTATTCGATTAATTATGACAAACGTCATAACTATTAAAATCAAAAAAATTATGTATGAAATTCGGATCTGAGGTGTCTAAAAGGTCCGATGAAAATTCGAGTGGGAAAAGCATGAGTTTTACGCAGATAAATAAAAACTTTGAATGTATCTCCTTTTCGACACTCACAAGTTTGAGAATCATAACTAATAGCTGGAACTTTTAGAACTAAGTATTTTGATAGATAAAATCGGAACCTTTAGATGAATCTAAAGAAAACACTTTTTTCATACCAGAGTGGTGTGGGAAAATGTTTTCTTTACATTTGAAAACAATGTGGAATTATTTGCGTTAGTTGACAATTGCATATATAACCACCAACAAAAACTTTTGTAGTCCACGGCATCAAAAAGAAAAATAGCGTTTGAACTTTGATTTAAATAACGTTAAACAAAATATTGTGAAAGTGGACTTAACTCTTGCCGTCTAGCCAATGGCTATAGTAGTATTGTGCTTCAACTGATAATTCATACTTTTTGAATATATACGGAATATTTATTTGTTAAATTTATTATTTTATAAGTCTTTTGGTATAATATTGGCCCACGTTAATGTATAAAAAAAAAACTAAAAAAAATTAAAATAACGCCTTCGGATATCGTACTCTGTGTACTCTCGGTATCGTAACTCTGTGGCGCCGGACAATCTGCCGCTTCCCACCAATTAGGGCAGACTGTCCTGCTAATTGAAGTTTGAGTTATACTTTTGTAGAATTTGAAGTAATATCTCGTGAATGCATTTTGAATTATTTCTTGATAACAAACAGAAGAGAGGAAGAAATATACAAGTGAATGTGTGATGATAAGTGAAAGAAAAAAATATGAAGTGGTAAAGCCGAAAAAATTATGATACAAGCCACTCCCCAACTCTTTAAAACAATTGTGAGATCCCAGATCTAAGTCAATATGAAATATTAAAAATTTCCATCAGAATAACTAAATATTATTAGGTTGGCTTTTCTGGAAACAAGGATGGATCACTAGGATATTTTTCTTTTTCAAAATTATTAAGAAGACAAAATTGGTGTCATGTCGTTCAGGCAGACTGTTGAGGTTGAAAAAGGAAGAACAGCAGATTAAATTGAAGGAATTATAATTATAGAAACAAGACAGAATCAATATGCGGTTTTCCACATGGTTGAAGGAGGAATATTTTTAAAATATCGGATTGACATAATCGACAAAAGATTTTCATTTAGATACCGACGATTGTATTCTCTATGTTATGAATAAATCTTATGAGATTTAATCAAACTACATATACATACATATGTATACAGATTACAAATATCACAAGCATATTTGATATCAATAGCTAGTTCGTAGATTCAACAATAATTGACTACACTGTACAGTGTACAACAAAAACTTTAACTGAGCTTCAGACTAATTCTGAACTTCAGACTAATTCTCAAATGTCTAACGCCTTATTACCTCACTTCGTACCGCACTTTCAACAAGACTTCTAAATCTACCAACAAGCTCAAGAAGTAGTGCTTTTATATATGCCAATGGACTGGGGCACTAGTCAAATGTTTTTTCAGGGCAGTAAATGCTTGCTGGCAGTTTGGTACCAAACGAAGGAGGTTCTCCTCTTACTCAAGCTATGTAGCTGTCTGAAAATTTATCCGGTAATAGCTACATACACATTTTCCTGGAAGAGACAGCACTTCTTGGGATTGATCTGCAAATGAGCATTCCACAGCCTCGTGAAAACACTCCTCAAGTTTGACAGATGTTTGTCAAAACTTTTTACGGTCACTATAATGTCATCAAGATAGACCTAGCATGTTTTTCAGATAAGTCCTCTTAGCACCAAATCCAACAAGAGTTCAAATGTTGAGAGTGTACCTATTGCGTAATCCGAATGGCATGAACTTGAATTGATATAATCCGTTCTTTAAAACTGATGTTGAGAACCATCTGCCAGGTTCAGGGCGACATCATTTGTGACATTGGTGACTGGTGACATCATCAAACCTGTATTCTAGAATCTCGTCGATCCATCTTAGTCACCAACCCAACAGGTGACGATCATGGGCCGGTTGATTCTTCGATTACCCCTTTCTCCAACATGTCCTTAACGATGGATGAAGCTTCGTTCTACTTTGCGAAGGGAAGACCTCTCGGTGGTTGGCGAATGGGCTTGGTATAGCCAGTATCGATCCGATGTTGATCTAAATCCGTTCGACCAATGATTTTTGCCATTACAAACATATCGTTCTCTTCTTTTACGAAACGCGTGGCCTTGCATAGTTCTTCCAACAGATGGCTCCACTTCTTCCTGAAGGTGTCGATGAGTTCCTTCGGGTATTGTTGAGCACGCTGCAGAGATACTTTACATCCATTCTGGCAATTTTCACAATCGGTTCGCAGGTATCTATTACTTGCCCTCTCTTGAAAGTCGCTCTGTTATTATTATAGTTGATTATTCTTACTGGAATGGTCTGATTGTGACCATTTACGAAAGATCTAGCCACGAAAATTCATATTTCAGAGAGGTTGTATGGCTCTTTCAATGAGCAAACTAATGATTAGAAACAATTTTTTTGAACCTATAACGTATGAAGCCAACCAAAAAAACTGGATAAAGATTAAATAATTTTGAGTGACAAGTTGTGAATAGTGAAGCGTGAGAATTTGAATAGTTGATTTTCGGTTGTAACAAATGTTGGATAACGTGAATTCTTACGATTCAAAACTTATGACATATCACTTAACACTGAGTCACCAAGTCAACCAATTTTTGATTTCTGTTCTAGGAGACTGTATCTGAAAACAGCTCTTTTTGAATAGGAGCAGTGAAATAGAACTCTACATATAAATAAGAAAGGTCTGCGTTAACTAACATGCATCAATGTGAGAACAAGTACTTGAAATCTCTGTATTGTTTTTTTTTCAAGAAAAACCTAGGAAATACTGTTTTAAGAAGAGGACATACGTAAATCGATTATTATTGATCTCAGGCATTGATTTACTTTAGATTTTTGGTGAATAGATCAACTCACCAATTTGAAACAAATAAAAAAAGGCTTACCTTCCTGTAGGTGAACAAATTTGCAGGCAGGCCGGTTACAAAGACCATGATTAAAATCTTGGCACACCGGGAGGGTGTCCAGTAACTGAAAAATTAGAAACATATAAAAATGCTACTCTAAATAATGTTTAATTTTATTACATCAACGACGGTATATTAATAAAAATGGTACATATGTATGCAGTGGAAATATTTTCTTTTCTAAAAGCAGCATACATAGGCACTACTATAAATCCGTTATAAAATGAAATTTCGAAAACGAATGCTCATGCCAATGGTTTGAAAAGTTATTTTGAATTTATGGTGAGTATCAAATAAACTATAACTAGATAATTCAATCATTCTGCACAAAATAATGAAAAATATATTACAATAAATATTTGTCTTGATATTTTATTTTCGCCAATAGCAGTTTTGATTAGTCATGAATAAAAAATGAATATATTCAGCTGATTACCAGTATATAAAGCTCACGGCAGCATAGGCCTAAACCAAAAAAGCAGATGTGTTAATAAAAAAAGAAAATGATAGAGAAGTAGTGTTCACATGCAGAATGTTTGAAAATCTTCAAGAAAAACAGCAAAAATCTAAAAAACCTGCCATATATCAATACGACAGTGCAAAAAACTACTAGGCGTTAATAATTCACTACTGTAACTGCAATCAGATTGTGATTGGCTAGTTAGTTGCTCGACTTCACAATTTGCTTGCAAAAAATGGACGATAACAAGTCACTATGTTCAGGGGAAAAAGTTTCATTTTCTAATATATTTCAGTAGAAGTCCTAATGGAAGAACAAAAATGAGTTTAATAATTTTCGTCAAAAACATATATATTATTGTGAAATTGAAAGAGAAAAAGTAATTAGGCGTATAATTACTTGCAAAGTGCAGTTTTTTTATGCATGCATATCAAACTCCAAAGATATAGTTTTTCCATTTGAGTGAACACTATTGGTTATGTAAAACATTGTTTATTGAGTTCTTTTTCTTGCTTTCAGTCAAATACTTTCTACTCTCTTTGTGGCATTGTAGGCTATTTATACTTTTGTAAATTGAATAGCTACATTTATAGTGAACTGGATAGTATCCACAGTTTCATAGTATTCTGGAATTCAAAACAAATATTTCAATGCAAAAGAAAACCACAAAACACCATCAGATACCTAGTATATTTTATTCAAAAGTACACCATTCGAATACCGTATTCCCCGACGAAAGCTGATAATGCTTTTTATGGAATATTCAGTACATATTTGAATTGAAAAATAAAGATGTAATTCTTTTCAATTGAACGCATAGAAACAAATAAATATAAAATGATAATGAAATCTGAAACATTGTAACTTGTTATATCAGGTTACTCATGTAAGCTGTGCCACATACATAAACTGTTAAAAGTATTGGGTGAATACCAAAAACTGCTAGCGAAATGTAGTACAGCATACATGATGTTAAACAACTTGAATACCTGTCCTTGTTCGTCAGTGTAGATCACAAAGGGGGCGTTGGTAGGCGCACCATTGTCTAGGGCGTCATGCAGTATTGTGCAGCACAAAGCGTCATCGCAGCCAAAAATGAGCAATGCGACAACAGAACGTTACAGCCATTACGTTTATACCCACCAGACACCGAATATGTGAATAGTTAGGCGGCGTGTTATATTAAAGGTTATGTAATTCATCATAATGTAGTGGTTGGTTTTGATAAGACACACACATGTTAAATATAGAAAAAAGTATTGCGTGTTGTGTTTTCAGTGTTATATGGGTGTTGGTGGGCGAGTTCCCAAAGAACCATGGCAGCGACGATAAAAAGAACAATAACACAGTCCACATCAGCGTTCAGAAATTGGGTTGCAAAATAAAGGTTAAGGGGATTCATTTTTGATGCAACAGAACAGAACAGAAGATGGTTTGAAGTGGAAACCGTAGGATTGTATGCATGAAAAAAAGCAAAAAAAAAGAAAATTAGGTTTAAAAAATTAAACACCATAAGTTGAAAAAATTGTTTAGGATAGTTATAAAAATTTTAGATTGAGTTAATTTCAATGGAATTATTTTCCAGTGAAATTTATTGCACACTGATAATTCAGAAGAATATACGGATATGATTACAAATTATAGTTTCATGTAAAATTGAAATCATAACCAACAATTGTATCCAATATATCATATGAGCATTGAATTTTTGTTATAAAAAATGTAGTCATATTAGCTTCGTGTTTTGTGTATGACTTGTTACTAACTTTATGGACCACATTTGAAGTAGCACGACTATTTGAACTACTGTCAAACATTCCAGAGTTCAACCCATAACCTCTCGCTGAGATAAACATTGCGCCAACTTCTTATTATCGCTTTGTTGTTTAGTTTCCAATAAAATGAATGGAATGACTGGAATCAAGTTTCAATGCTCCATATGTAAAATAATTTTATTTTTGCTTTGAGGAAGTCTCATTTCAATCAACTATGGGAAAGGATAAATTGAGAAGTGCTAAATAAAAAGGTTACTTACAAATAAATAGGTTTTAAGCAAAGAAGCAGAGGGTATACTAAAAAATTAAAGTATGGTTCAAGAAGCTGTTACGTGTAGAACAAATCTGCGATGCTACAATTAGTCTATGCGGCTGGATTCTGCAAACATAACATATTAAATATGGCGTCGTAAACAATAATAATAATAAATAATTCCATGAGAAATGTTAACACTCTTAAAAAAATATATGATTCCAATTACCTACATATTACATTTTTACTTACTACAAAGCTACAAAGGTTTTTAGCAAATGAGAAAATGTAGAAAACATTCGAAATGTACAAAGCCTCTAATAGTCTCACTCATTGCTAAACACTACGATAGATCTTTTTCGAACACGTTCCTTCATCACTTGTTAGTCAATATTTGTCCAAAGCTCTTCGAAATTTTCTCAATTTTAATAGCTTTGTGCAATGTGCATTTTATAGTAGAAAGGTGCACAAAGAGGGAAGGGGACACTAGATGAGTAAAACACCATAAAACGTTTGATCTCTTAGCTTCTTAGCACATTACACAAGCATAGGTAAACTTTGCCGGAAATCTCTTTCAAATACACCAAGCTAATATCGTCTAAAACCGTCATGTGTACAGGAGGTAAAAGGATCACTTGCCTGCCATTTTATTTTGTGTTTCCATTGAGAAAACTTACTTTCTTATTCATTTACACCACTAACACAAAGATAATGATTACATTTACCATTTCAGTAAGAAAGTTATTCTTTTTTAAAAAAACATGGGTTCATTCTCAGTTTATTTTCTCGTCCCTACAGACATTTGATGAATTGAACATTATCTAGATAGAAACTGATTTCAGTAAATTCAGCTGATTCTTTGTGTTAGTGGTGGGTTTTTCAAGCAGTAGGTGTTAGTTATGATAAGCAATGATGTTTTGAGCTAACTGTCAACATACAAAACACAGTAAATAAAATGGTGGGGCAAGCAGAAGGGGAAGAATACAGCCTGTACAGTCATCTTATTTGATGGTAAAAATAAGCCAAAAGGCACGTGACGGGATGGGTATCATAACAAAAAATGTAGGGTATTTTGGAAAAATAATCAAAATAATAAGCAATGATTAATAAAACAAATATCATGCATTTTCAAGCATTATTATTACAAATAGTAGCGGTGATAATACATACACCTCTGGATTAGAACAGTACAGTACACAATAAATCATATAATTTTTGGAAAAAAGAATTTTCAACACTAAAATGGCGAACGTGACCCACACCTCAGCAAAGCGTGATCAGCAGCCTAAAAGGCACTACGTTATTGTAAGACATGATCAAATTGGCTGGCAGCTGATTACGCACAGCCGCTCCAGTGCTAAGCAGTATGACCCTGCTTGAACTGGGCAACTTAGGCTTTTAACCAAAACTACTATAGCAGATTAGGACGCCGCGTCGCTTGTACGTTAAACTTCGATCTCAATAAATTTCACAAAGTAGAAACTCAGACAAGTTGGATAAACTTATGGAATCTCACAATACTATTCCAAAATAGTATTGGAGACAGCAGTTCTAAAAAGACCTCTGAGAAGTTGAACGTGAGCTGTGCATCCCAGTGAAACTGATTTTTCAAAACTAGCCTGTCTGTTACATAGTAATCCTACTTAAAAATGCAAATTCTTTACATAACCTATGTATTACTAGTTGAAGTAAATGTATACTAAGATTAAATATACATGCATCACAATAATATGCGTACCTTTTTGAAAAGTACAGGTGATTTTTAAATGCTACATATAGTAAGACACATTTTTTCAGAAAGTTTATATAGTTATAACTATCCATAATAATACATCACAATACTAGATCTATATCTATTCCTATATCTTACAATAGAAAGATACATTTTTGACCTTGAACACAGGACAAATATTTAGTTCTGAAATTCTACACAAAATGTGTGAAACCTTCGTTGTTATTTTACGAAGAGATTTAGTAGAAATCCATTTCAATTATCTCACTTTTCGTCAGAACCCAAAATATATAAACTTATAAATATTCTAAAGAATATGCATTTTTTACTTAAATTTAGCAACTAAAGGAATTTATTAGAATAGCTTGGGGAAATCTACTAAAATTGCACTATAAAACGTCTAAATATTTGCTCTACATACAAGATAGCTATAATGAACAAAAAGAAATGACACGCAGAACATAACTACATTTGTGCTTCGAGATCAAACCCAGGAAGATCAAAATAACATCTGCCTTTGAGGCTTCTGCATGTCCAAAAGGATACAGGAATTAGATATATTTCAAGGAACAAAGTTTTATAAAGTATACAAAAATGTACCATACGTAAACATATGTACATACGTACATATTTGACTGAGACACAATCCAACCCAAAAAGAATACCAAGAATAATCATTTGGAACTGACATGCAAAACAAGTATTCAATAAGCCCCATGCACTTTTGGAACTAATACACAAAACATAGATCATCAAGTTGTTCCTGATAATCAAAGCCTGTACATATTATGAAATTAGAGAAATCAAATTTGGAATTATTAATCATGACGTGAAATAAGTTAGATA
The DNA here is from genome assembly GCA_015342085.1 of Leptinotarsa defecta. Classification (NCBI taxonomy): domain Eukaryota; kingdom Metazoa; phylum Arthropoda; class Insecta; order Coleoptera; family Chrysomelidae; genus Leptinotarsa; species Leptinotarsa defecta. The sequence continues at coordinate 21,509 of WOGO01000294.1, forward strand.
TAAAGAATATATGAATGTAGGGAGGAACTAATCAAGTATTAATATTTGATTTAGAGGATTTTCAACTTGGTTTAGTAGATATTGTCAAAAACATTTGGATTTCTACGATATCCTTGGGTCATACTTTATCCTCAACAGTTACAGTTGAGAGTATAATAAATCTATAATGATAGATAATTTGATATCAGTGTTGTTAAGTTTAACTAAATTTCCCTTTCCAAAAATTGTATATCCACATTTATTTAAAAACTGATTTTTTTTAAATACAATAAAAAATCATTACTCTCTTCATATTTCAATGAATTGAGGATGGTTTCATTTGACTAGAAACCAGCGACTAGTGCATTATACTTTTGCAAATGTTAGGTAATAGGCAACATTGTATCTAGTGGTGACCTTATTGTAATTGTGTCGTTTTGAAGAGGTGTAATATAATTCTGAGGCAGTAAATATATAAATGTTGTATACATTATTATTAAGAGTAAGAAGTTAATTTTTTCTATTAATTGCCAGATATCCTACAACTCATTTTTTGTAACAGCTATCAAAAAAATAAACTTTTGTAGATTTACCAAACAGAATTATTATATAATCGCTCAATAAACTTTATATTTTGAGAAATATTTGGTTTTCTTCTTTATGTTAGGTAGGTATGTACAAACCTGGCGTCTTTTTGGGTCAGTTAACATACTACTCTGAGATGGCACTTTCTAACAAATACAACGCATAAAACTACCATGCTACTCAATTAGGCTTTCAAATTTTAAGTATATGAAAATTTTTCATGCAACAATAATGTCTAAATATAAAGATCTTTTTTGTTTAAAGATTGCAAAATACATTGTTCTAGACTTATCCACCGTAAAATGTAGTAACTAGTAACATGTGACGTTGAAAATTGATTTACCACTTCCATTTCCTTATTCGACCAAGGGATGGAAATGAATAGTTTATCTTCAATAAAAAACGACACAATTTCTCATTAAGATTATTTATAGCGTCAAAATGAATCAAAATAACAAAACAAGTTTGTAGGAAAAAAATTTAATGGAAGGGGTAGATCAACATTCATCGTCAAATGAAATTATAATGGTAAATAATGGGGAATGGGAAAAAGGATGTTAATTGTAGCGGTGCAGTTAGCGGGTGTGTGAGAGGTATCACAGTATTGAGGCACTCGCTTGGTCCGGGATAGCTTAGAGCATTGCCCAGTTTTATCAATTTTTAAAATGAACCAAAAGTTTTTTGACTAGAAAATTTCTTTTGATAAATGACAAATACAAATTTTATTACACAAATCCGATAGTACAAAAACACCAACATCCAAAATATAAATACAACTTCATTTCGAAAAAATGTATCAATCAACATTTTTATTTTAAAACACTAACCGTATAAATATAGCGAATATTTAAAGACGTTGATCGTAAAACGTCCATTTATAAAATATTACACAAACCAACAAAATTTTAAACAATACAAAATATATTAATCAGCATACTCTTTAGTTTGTCTTCAGTTTTTTATACGGCTGTAAAGTAACGTTATTGTTGTTATTTTGTGCAGCAGCAACAGCGATACTAGCCTGTGCAGCAGTGCTATTGGTTATAGGCGCTGCAGAAACAGTAACTGGATACTGTGCGCCCAGTAGATTAGTGCCGTAAAGGGAAGAAGCGCCAGCCGCGGTAGCAGTGGCATATTGCGGCTGTCTCATTATAGAGTACGGATTGAACTGTACTGGTGGCGGTCGGCTCAGATTGAGTAAATTCTGTTGTGCAATTGCTTGATAAGGGTTGGCGAGCCCCAAATTGAGAGCAGCAGCATTGAATTGAAACGGCAACGTGGGATATCGAGGAAAAGCGGCCGCAGTTTGTGGCATTGCCGCGAGTGCCTGTTTGTTTAAAGCAACTCCCGTATAGTTGAGAGGATTCAGGTGGCTGAACTGTGAAGCGGCAAGAGACTGATTAACGGCAGCAAGTTTGACGGCCTTGGCATAGTTTTGCTGGGCAACCTCTTTAGCAAGCGTGGCAGGATCGGGAATTTGCGGTTGGGGCGGCGGCAAAGAAGACAGAGAAGCTGTGCTCGTTATGCCGGAAAAAGTCTCATCTTTGGGTTGTTGTGATAGTTGTTGGGACTGCTGGGATATCTGAGTAGTGACAATGGGCTGAGAAGCCTCGGAAACTGTGGGCGAAGCGCAAGAAGAGGATGGAGGAGCAGGGGAGGTGGAATACTCACATGACACGGGTACGAAAGGCTGCTGCAGCTGCATTAGTTGCTGGTAGGTAGTTGCGTTCGGCTGGTAAACCGGAACACCAGATTTATCGGCGGCTGTTCGTTTGTAGGGTACCATTCCCGCTGGGAAGGCCTGCTGGGATAAGACAAGAATCAAAATTAAGTTTCACAAAAATTCCAACAGTAATGGTGGTTTTGAGAATATATAAATTTAATTAAGACGGAAGGTAACGATGCCTTCAGAACACCATTTTATTTGAATGTTGTTAATCTTGAATACTGAAATATATAAAATTAGATACTTTATATAACTGAGTTTTTAACCCTAAAATAATTCCAAAACAAGCACTTTTTTCTATCACCAGAACTGCAATACTCTTCATGACGCACGTTTCACCAACCAAGTTGGAGTCTTCAGGAGTTGAAGGAGAATGAGTTTCCTACATCTCCTGTAGGTATATGTTACTTGGTGATTAAGAATAGTTTACGCTTGAAGAAGCTATTGTGTAGACAAACACGTGTCGCGGTTTTTGTAAAACCCTTTATAGTGAAATCATACAATAAACTGAATTAATTAGTTTTAATATGGACTTTAATCATGTATTGGCCAGTTCTATTCAATTATTGAGAAAAGTGCTTGTTTTGGATTTATCATACACTAGAAATTTCCTAAAAATAGTATTGTTGTATTGTAAGTATATATTCCTAAAATAAGTATTGACATTCAGTTAGGGATGACTAGAATTCAAATAAGAAAGATATTCAGTCAAACTATTAATAAATGAACAAATATTTTCAAAAACATACAAAAATATGTAAATGATATAAAATTATTTCTCATAACAGGTTCGAAGGATTGCAAACGTTTGACTAAAAATTTTCATATAGGTGCCACAATAATAAATTATTATAAGTTATCTCCCAACATAAAATCTTATGTACTTTCAAGAGTAATGCTAGGCTGCCAGCCTGGACGCCTCGGAGGCGCAATTCAGAAGTAGAGAAACTGCTGAATATTTCCTTTCATGACATGTTCACGAGGATCATGATTTTCGTTTATTGTTGTTTGTATTTTCTTTTATTGCAATTTCATTTCAGGGTTTTTTTGCTTAATATAATTTTTATTTTCAGCTATTAATTTTAATTTTATTGATTCTTTCAGGGATTTTCAATCATTTTAATCATATTAGACAATGGCAGTCCGAACTAATGAAATTCACCATGAAACATTGTCAACCACCTTCAAACATAGTAAGACTGATATTTCGCATTATGTTACTTTTGTTGACTTACACCTGATCCATTCATAAGTTCGATTAAATAGTTTGTGAGCACTTGACATATATTTATTTTTCACCAACGTCATGGATGAATAGACTGCAAGCTCATACTGAATTTTATGTATCCGTTTGGTATCTCTCGAAAATGTACCATTTTTATAGTCCTAGTTGAAAATGAGTTTATCAATTTAGATACTAATTACGACTAGAATCTTCGTAACCAAACACCGTACAAAAAATTACACAGGAAAATGGAAAAAATTTTGATTTTCGGAAAAGTGTCTCTACTACAAGTGAAAGTAATAAATTCCTGTACGACTCTGGTAAATCAGTTTTAATCGTACAAATCACAGGGCGTTACACAAAACCGAAAAAAAGACTTTGTACCCTAACTCCAGGTTAGAGAGTTAGACCTAAAAACCGACGAATTTATACGACATGACACAAAAAATTACCTATTTGGATATAAAAAAATTCATTTCATAAAAGCCGTACAGGAATTTATTACCTTCGAAAATGTTTGCCGTTTCTTTTTGTATGACGTTTGGTTAGGGAAAATTCCGGTCGTAATTAATTTATAGAAGCCATTCAAAATTTTTCACGTGACCTATGAATTACCTATCTATCATATGACCGCCAATGATTTATAATGGGCTTGTAGTCTAAAATGACATAAATTATTTTACATATACTTACAAAATTGTCGTAGTAGAATGATCCAACAGATTTCATATCCATCTGAAATTAATAAACACCTTATTCATAAAGTTAATTATACACAAAAGATATATTAAAAACGCATTAGTATAAATCTGTCTGT
>WOGO01000295.1:0-25828 GCA_015342085.1 Leptinotarsa defecta
CAAGCGGCGTTGGAAGCTCTTGGCTTCTACCGAGCAACGTCTGAATTGGTAGCAAATTGTCAAATACGACTCTCCTCAATAAGAAGACGTAACAGATTGTCTGTAGTCTGGATTCCTGGCCATACTGGCCTGGAGGGCAGTCAGGCTGCTGACTCCTCTGCAAAGGAGGGTGCTGTAAGCAGCTTCATCGAACCAGAAACTGTCGCTGTAGGCTTTGCCAAACAAAGATTGAATACCTGCATGGCAAGAAGATTTATGGACTTCTGGCAGAATCTTTCAGGATTGGCTCACTCCAAGGCGTTTATTCGCCCTTCGAAGCGTGATACCAAACAGTTGTTAAACTATAGTAGGGATGAAATACGATGTCTAACAGGCCTTCTTACAGATCACTGTCATTTGAGTCATTATATGCAGAGACTCGGACTGTCGGAAATCAGCGTGTGTCGCCTCTGTTTGGAAAATGATGCAATAGCAGAGCACATACTTTGTGCCTGCCCTGCTGTGGACCGAATCAGGTTTTTAGAGTTCGACAGAGCCGTACTCTTACCATCTGACCTGAAAGATCACTCACCATACAAACTAATCGGCTTCGTTAAGAAGCTGGGTTTATTTGGTCGAGGGTGAATAGGTGTGAGCTACAATAAACCGTTGTGGGTTGCGGTGGAGCGTCGAATAGACCGACTCACTCTGGACCTAACCTAATCTCTCCTTGATAGAGTTTTCAGACACGGTTTGATTTCTGTTAAATGCAATGTTTACTGGGACATATCTTTATCGACATCCTAAAAACATGAGTATTACAATATTTTTAATCGATTATGGAACCATGAGAGTATTGCGATACTTTTATTGAATTTTGAGAGTGTAGAAAAATGAGGAAACATGATAAAAGGAAATTTAAACCTAACCGATTGATTGGATATCAACGTATCTATACACCCTGTAGTGTAGAGTATTCAATGATTTCACCATGACGCGACGTAAATAAATTTCTATTTCAATGAATTTCCGTTGATTAAAAAATGTAATAACATTTGGCATTCCTGAGATTACCGTAGAAATTATCACTGTTATTACCGTTGTGTATAGAAATCGTTCAAATGGCATTTAGTGAAGTACACTTATCACAACGATGTTTCATGTTAATTGATAGATTTCTATTAGAAAACGCAATGATTTATCATAGCTCGAATAATTTTATTACCTGCATACAAAGGGAATCTGAAATATCTATATTTTTTATATCGATGTTTCTACATACAAAATGAATACATATGTTGATTGTTTATTACTCTTCTGGCGGAGTTATTGTTTAAATAAAAAATGTTTTGAACATGAAAGTTTTTCAAGAACGAATAAATTCTTCACTATTACCGTGAATGTAAAAAAAAAGTTCAACTAAATACTTTATTTGAAATATCACAGATTGAACAAACATTTAATTTACAGATTGGTTCAGAAAGCTTTGCTGGGGTGAAGAAGAAAATTACAAACTCGAGTGTAGGTGCAGGACAATTGCATGAAATGGTGGTGGAATTACCTAAAAATTATATATTCATACCAAATCCCCTGGTGGTAAGGTTATCAGAAATTTGCCAAATAAGCCGACTCTATGTATATTGCTTTCAAAAATATTAACTAAGTATGCTTTAATCTAACCAAAAGCAAAACTGCCTACTTGTATTTTACTAGATACGTAGTTTGTTGAAATATTTATTAATTATAAACTGGTCGATATTAATTTTTTATGTTGAATTCTGTAGATTCTGTAGATTAAAAAAGGTGATAACACAAACCCTTAAAATTGCAGACCCTCTCTATAATCTAGATCCTTGGCGGAATTAACGCCTATTTCGGAAAATTCAATCTTCTTCGCAAACACCGATTTGGTTTTCGTGCAGGTACATCAACAGTTAACGCTGTCTGTCAAGCTGTTGCTGCAATCATAAAAGGATTCAAAGAAGGTAAACATATTGCTTTAATTTTGTATGACCTCATGAAAGCTTTTCTCCAAAAACTGGAATTTTATGGTATGAGAGGTCCTACACTGTTTGTCATTCGTTCATATTTGACCAACAACATGTATTTTCAAAGAGCAGCAAATCGAAAATACAGAAAAATCCACATGGTGTCCTACAGGGGTCTGTCTTGGGACCACTAGTATTGATCATATATATTAATGACCTGTTCTTTTAAAGATACCCTTATGATATGGTGTCATATGCGGATGATGCTACTTATTCCTCATTACAAAAAAAATACTGTTAGTCTCCATGTCACTATAAACCAAATTGAATACAACATCAAGTGATTTCAAGCGGGGCTCATCCACAAGAAAGAACACTGGTTTAGGATGAAATTTAAATAAGCCGTATATATGTTGTCCAACAACGTATTCAGCCGAGCTAGCGTAGAGATACGCAACATATGGAAACCCATAATCAAGCAAAAACCGGTCTAACCCCGCCAAACGGTCATTTCCTGCTAAACCGGTGAAGCGGTGAGAGGAAAGAGGGGATGAGTGAAAGCACTCGAATGACCTATAAATAGTCATCTTTCGGAGGAATAAGTCCAATCATCACCCGAAGACGATTGTGGATACTAACAATCGAAACTCGTGAAGTAACTTGGCTTGAAATATTTAAATTTTTATTTTTTTGTTCAATTGTACAATATTTTGCTCGTATTTTATTTCATTGTAATTTTTTTTAAGGATAAAACACAAGCCCTACAGCGAATTCGCCCAAGCGAAAGTAGCGATTCACATTGGATTTGAATCGCTGGACAATTAATCAATTTGGAAAGAGGTTCTCAGGAAGTTTATTCCACATAAACGCAGTTTTTCAAATGAAAGAGTTCCTTAACAGTGAAATTCGTGGTGTATTGAGTTGAACCTTAAAACGATGAGCAACCACAGTCCGTCGCGTGGTGGATTCAAATGTGCCATGTCACTTGAACACTTCTCGTGAAAGTATCTATAGAAGAGAGACAAATCGCCAACCTTTCTTCGATGTTCCAGACTACCAAGGTTGCAAGTGATGTTCGCGTCTCCAATCAAGCGGATGACTCTTTTTTTGGATGGAATCCAACAGTTTCAGGGTACGTTTTGGGGCGGTGCTCGATACATGAGAACAATACTCCAATAAAGGTCTGATCTGAGCTTTATGAAGCATCAAAAGTTCCTGAAGTGTGTACAGTTTTCTGGTTCGGAACAGTGTTCCAAGCTTTTGAGAAGCAGCCTTTGCAGCGACATGATTGTGCCAAGACATATTGATGCCCATGTTAACCCCCAACAAACGTATCGAAGCAGAAAGCGGAATTGTTTGACCTGACATTATTATATGCGGTTCGGAGATATTTATCTTTTTCTTGGTTGTTTTGCTTGATATAATCGTTATTTTTTAGCTATTCGTTTCAATTCTCAAATTTATTAGTTCTTTCAGGGATTTCCAATCATTTTATATCATATTGACAATAGAAGTCTGAACTAATAAATTCCCCATGGGACATTTTCAACCACCTTCAAACAAAGATAATTACCTGATCTTCAATTTTTGTCTGAACTGATTTGATGATGGTGTTTTGAACAATCCTATCAACTATGGATTGGGTGCGAATTTTTGTAACTTCGGATGTCCAAAATGAATGGATAATTGGACTCCAATCAATCAGACAATAACTTTTATCTCATTATCCATCATGACATCCACAACGCTGTAAGGAATCATTACATGGTTTATCGTTTATGGGGTCCTGTTTTCTTAGTGTATTTCCTACTTACCTTTCTTGTCTGTCATCTCAAACAAACGGAACAAGATCATTGCCTTCATTTCGTTTACAAACATAGCAAGAGGAAATACCAGCCGATTACTTGTATCAGTTGTTTACACAAAAAATCGCTGTTACAACGTCTTTATTGAGACTGCAATGTATTATTCACGCAAGTCTAACATGTGGCTTTCATGCTGTCAAGTATATCTTTAATCGTTCTTCCACATTCAAGATGGGTTTAATATGGTGACGGAGAGTTGGAAGAACATGATGACAGGAAAACTCAGAATGAATTTATTAACGAACGTACATTATACACTGTAGGGCAGTGGTGTGCAGTTTCAGAACCAAATTTGAACTATGATATTTATTTGTTCGATTGTTTATACATGCTTACTTGTTGGTAGATATTTTGAATTTGTTGAGAGTTGATCAGAATTAGGCGAAACCTGTATGTGAAATTTCAATTGATTGACAATTGGTAAATGTAGAAACATTTACTTCTGACTTATGTATCGAGAAAGTATTGCACTTTGTATCGAGATGCAATTAATTTTCATAAATTTGTAATAAAGAGCGTATGACCGTCACCATAGAATAAATGAATTTTTAGAGTCATAAGGTACATAGGTATATATCCAAATATATTTCGATGATTTCGTTTTAACTTTTGATGAAATAATAAAAATATAAATTATAACAGGTTATTCAACATTTGACATATTTTTCATTTGTCACAGTTTTTATTTCTGTAAATGAATGTCATTTCTTTTTCTAACCTAATTTTGGTGAGTTATTTCAGATATGTTCTTAAATTTATTGTTTGCTTCCATTTTTTAATTTCATATGTTTGGAGAACGTTTACCCGCACTGAATTCTCAGCTTCCGTTATTGGAAATAACAAATCCATTGCGTGATGTTACCAACAGAGACTCAACTCGGCTTGATATGACTGAGTCATGTCCAGTGAGAAGCTCCTCCCTCAAGATGTGCAGTGGATGTGTAGAAATCTGTTATCAGTATGTTAGATTATTCAAGCCGTACTACGTAAAATTGCAAACAAAAGTTTCTTTTCACTTAGCGATGGAGTTTAAAAGTTAATTGCATAAACATATGCAATTTTCCGACCCAAACTTTACGCAGATACGATTTCTCCCACCGGCCATGACTCAGTCCGGTAACTTGAACTAGAAGTCGTTTCTAAGATAGATACAGATATTTTCCTATGACACTTCCAAAATACAAATCATGAAATTATAAAACAACATCAAAAATTAATTGGCGCTCCGGGCGACTTCATTGATTCCAGTGGCGCATTTGCTTTTTCAGCTGCAGGAAAACCCGGAAAAAACTGCATTACCACATCATCTGAAGATTTTAATCTGACAATGTCCTTTCTCTCATAAAACAAAATGTGGGGTATCTCCAGAGGCTCCAATAAATTCAATACATCGCCAGAACACTTAGTAACACGACTATCGTCAAACTCAAACCAGTCCGTATCGTCTTTGACCAAAGCGTAATAATGACCAGATTCAACGCCAGAACCACAGTCAACAATGACGGCAAGAAGATTATAATAGAAGATTATAAGTGGTCTGCTAGATTGAAGTGTTCATCTATTGCGAACCTTCGTAAAAGTTTGGTGCTTCCGTTAGAGGTTGAGTCATGTTTGAAGATCATCAGTGTTATTATTCGATTGACTGGTGCTTCAGTTATAGGTACTTGTTTTCTCACAACAGTCAGTTAGTTTGGCGCATGTTTGGCAATACAGTCGATCATCACCTGTTATAAAGTTCCATTTTCAGATGATTTAACAATAAGCTTGGCACGGACTGGTTATTAGTCATATTAGGAAATGCTAGTTGAAGTTCCAGACATTCATATATGTTTTTACTACCTCTTGGAACATCTAATACAAAGTAAACAAGTGAGGATTTTTTCAGCAAAAGATTAACAAATACAAGACGAGATAGACTGTACGGAATCATTTAATCCAGAGCGATCAGGAGTATTGATTCTGCTATTGTTTTGCCCACGAAGACTATACAACAAGAACTCCAAAAATTCGGAACAATCCTGTTGTTGTTCTAATGAGCATCTAGTGGACTTCAAAGACTCCAGGAAATCAGTTGGAGAGAGAAGCTGCAGCTGCATGAACAAGTGTTTGAGTTTGGTGAATAAGTAGGAAACAGTCTCGTTCTCGTTCATGATTAAAACCTCGTTCTTGAAATTCTTCGTCATGAACAACACTTGTAAAATGCTATTCATGTAGCAAGTGTTTCCTAAGTTATCTAGTACAATTTTTTTCTCAAGATTTTCAGGACAACTCTCTACTGAATCGTAAGGAAGAATATGTTTCGCAGAATATACATAAGAACCATTTCTCAAGCTGCAATTGATCCTTCCAAATGATGAAGGTTTCGTAGAGGGATTCGGCTCTTGCTTCATGAAACTCTTACACTGATAGAGAACCAGAACCACGAGGACAGCAACTCATATTTGGGGGGCAAGAATGACCCAAGTCCATTGACCGCACTGAAAAAGAAGAAGGTGGATCGATCACTTGCGAATTAACCTTGATATATAGGAGACTGATGAATATCCACATATCTTGGCTTTTTACCAGAAAACACATGAAATGACAGTGAAATCTTTCGAGTACAGAAATAATTCATGATACTTTGGTGAAAATGTAATATGGAAAATATGTTGAAAAATGTTGTATTGGAGGTAATAAGGCAGATCAAAGACGGCAAATGAAATATCGCAAAAATCTGTTCCTCTAGTGGGTCCCAATCCTTCTCTGTCAAAAATCAAAAACCCTCGAAACAGATGATTTCAAAAATCATTGCTATGACGTAATGTAGATCAACAAAAACTTCATGTATTTCAAATTGTCACTGATATGAATACCACTACCGTATCTGTGGATAATAGATTCAACTCGATTGTACTTATTGGAAAATGCGCATTTTTATATTACGCGTAGATAAGAGGTGCCAAGACGGTTCTAATTGAGCTATACTCAATGGGTCTCGGATTATTTATCAACATACATGGTTTTTTCATCTATATATCTTTGGAACTACAAGGTACCTTTCTCCATATCCATTACATATATTCTTCGTCCAATAAAGCGATGAATAAAATTCAAATAAAAATTGAAATCCTGGTCCAGATGCAGAACAAAGAGGAAAAATCAAGTTGTATTAAATGTTTTCGGTATGTAAATTTTCTAAAATGAGGTATAATTTTTCATTATTATTTAATAATTGTTGAATATTTTTAATTGAATAGAACTGACCGATACTTGATGAAAATCCATATTAAAACTAATAAATATAGTTAACTGAAGGATTTTCACTATTAAGGGTTTTACAATAACCGTTACACGTGTTTCGCTATACAATAACTTTCTCAAGCATAAACTGAAAGTTACTTCTAAATTACAACCATTTTATACTCATTAACTATGTCAGTTTTTACCTGGAAATGAACAGATTCAATAATGGCGAATTATTCAATTCTGTCTAATCATTTATGAGATATTGAAAGTTTTTGAATGTGTTTATTTCCATACTCTCCAACAAGTTAAGTATAAAACCTTTCTTTCTGGATATGGAGGGGCTTGTATTCATGGTTGAACTCATGTCCCTCTGTGATTAAATGAGCGGCACATGTAGAATTTGTTTTTTCCATTCTGGCAACTATATTTATGTTCTTTCATGCGAGCTTTGAACGTTCTTCCAGTTTGACCTATATAAAACATCGGACATGACCCACAGGATAATTTATACACTCCCGATTTTAATGAAACTGAACTTTTATCTTTGTTATTCTTAAAATGCATGCCCAAGTTGTTGGATTTGAAATTAATATTTACACCTTTGCTGTGTAGAAAATCTGAAATATTTTTAGAGGGTTGGCCTAGGTAGGTTAAGGTTCTATAACTTTTATCCTCTTCTCTTCGAATTGTAATGTGTAACTTTTTTGATAATAACGAATGTAACAGACTACTGTCGTTATCATTGTTGACGGCTATTTGTTTTATTATGTTCAGTTCTTTGTTGAAATTCGCCTCTGACAAGGGCATATTTATCAGTCTGTGGATCATACTGTTGAAAGCTGCTACTTTATTCTGATACGGATTGGTGGACGAATTATAAATGATAATATCTGTATGTGCCGGTTTACGATAAATTAAAAAATCATGTTTGTTGTTGACTTTTGTTATTGTCAAGTTCAAAAAATATATAGAGTCGTCCTTTTCCATCTCCATTGTGAATGTGATAAAAGGGTGGAGAGAATTGATGAACTTCAAAAAATTTGTCAACTGTCTGTTCGTTCCTGTGAAACATACCAGGATATCATCCACATATCTATACCAATACACGAAACTTCTTACCAGTGGGTTACTGTGTATTTTTCTCTCCACATCGTCTATGAAAATCTCTGCCAGAATAGGACTGAATGGGTTTCCCATTATGAGACCTTTGCAGGATGATTAAAAAGTTTCATTGAATTAGAAGTAATTCCAAGCAAGTCTAATGAACGATCAAACTGAATTGAATAATTCGCCATTATTGAATCTGTTCATTTCCAGGTAAAAACAGTTAGTTATATATTTACGGTACTCTCGAAAACTTTATTGATATAGTTGATGAGTTCATACCTGATCTTTTCAGTTAGATTCACTCATTAGAAATCAGAAATACGACTAGGTAATAGGTTAGACTTTTAAATAGTTTAAATTGAAAGTACCTTTTAGTTATTCCTTGAGAAAGCTATTGTATAGCGAAACACGTGTCGCGGTTTTTGTAAAACCCTTTATAGTGAAAATCATAAAATAAACTGTATTTATTAGTTCTAATCTTGGAGCAGAATGTATCCAGGAGAAAATTCAATAGATAACCTACGAACACCTTGAAATTTAGATGGTCCAAACATAGTAGACGACTGGGCCAAAGTCAAGCGATCTCATAGGTCAGCTATAAGGTCAACCCCTGTTTTTTCAGAAAGTTCTGATGGAAAAAATCTTTCATTATTACCCTGTAACGACGCGAGGTCTTAGATATCAACATCAATACCTGCATCATCAATCAAAACGACTGAATATGCAAGAAGTTCAAATAAACTGATGATTTTTTTATCGCATTTGCAGAAGGAAAATAAAATAGATTCATTAAGCTCTCGATGTAGGTCATACTATTACGATTTTCCTGAGCTGAAATGCATCGCTCATCCGTATTCATCAGGTTTCCATTGAAGCCCTACCAATGCGCCCAGCCGCGTTAAACACAATACGAGTATATGCATAGGCGTCGTTAGAGAAGTGGAATCGGTAACCGTTCCCAATAATATAACAACTTTGCTGCCAGATGTTGGTATTGGAGTCGTAGGGCTAAGTCTTCTTTCATGAAATATAGAAGTTGTCTCTAGATGTAAACTTTTTCGTGGAAAACTAGTATTTCAAAATCGATAATTTTTACTACTATTCAATAGGGTAGGATTTGTACAGATAATGGCTCTACTCAAACAGTGAACAACAAATAACTGAATGTGTTGTTTTGTCTGTTGAGTTTTGAGATGTTTAATGGTAAATTTGTAAGAGAAGGCGATGGATAACACCTGGATTCAAAAGTCCCGGGTCTAAGAAAGAAAACGAAGATTAATCTTCCTCTTGAAGATGATCACTTGGTGATCGAAGCACGTGTCGAGGTGTAAAATAACGGTGTGGTGTTTGGATAAAAATCCAGTAATATTCAAAATTGGTTAATTCATCAACGTAATCTCCATCAAGGCTAAATAATCTGTTACTGATTGATCGGATGGATTATAGTGATATAGTTCTGTTTATTTTTCAGAATTTGTAACGTAAAATACTCAAAAAAAAAAACTGTAAAAACTGCCTTTCAAAGAATATAGGCCTTCTACTGAACTGAAGTTTACATTTTCAGAAGTGGTTTTTACTTTTAAGATAATATTGTAATTCACAACGCAAATGATGTGAACATTTTTCAGTCATCATTGATTCTCAAATTTTGTGAAAGAAAACAATGGATACAAATTAAATTTTATCAAATCATATCATAACAATTTGGATTTTTATTGATTTTTATGGCATCCTTGCTTATTAACCACCTTATATAATTGAAAGATTGAACTGGAATATATGGCGTAAAATTAATCCAAAGCAATCGCTGCCCTCACACACTGAAAATTCAACGCTCCTCACGACACGTTTCTTCAGCACCAAGTTGACTTCATCAGAAGATAAACTAGACTCATCACGGAGACCAGACTGAATTCGATTTAGTTCTTCTACTGATGCTGCTAACTTGGTTGGTGTAAGAGGCGACGCAGAGTGTTGCAGTTCTGGTGTGTGGGAGTAGTACCTGTTTTGGGCCTGTATAATATTTTGAAGAAATTGTATTTTCTCAATAACGTGTTATAAAGCTGTTTGAATATATACAGAATATGTTGAAACTATTTTGTGTAATAATACTATTCTCTGCCTTTTTAAATGTCTTATAACGTACGGTGTCTTCAACATCCTCCATCCCGTGGAAAATTAGATCTTCACATCAGTAGGCAAAATACACAGTTCAGTGATATTTTTTGTCCAACCTTTTTCACTAAACATTGGCTGACTCATCAGCTGACCCAAGTATATCACTTTTGGTCTCACTGTGGATATCGACATCACCTGGCAACAGAAAATGGTTGGGAGTGATCGCTTCTGGGTCATTAGAGTCTACTTAAACATGTGTTAAGGGTCTAGAATACAGTGTATATTCAATTTCGGCAAAGTTTGAGGATCTTCTTCTCTGAAACAAACCGTGAAGTTACCCTGAGAGCAGTTTTCACACACCATACGTTCCCATATTTCACCCATACGGCTAGCAGCTGGAGGATTGAATTTCCACATAATACCCCGGCAAGTACCTTCATCTGACAATTTCGTGAGATCTAATGCAGTAGCAGCTTCTATGAGATCTAGATTAGTCTGATTTCCGAAAACTGATCAATTTATATTTTCTGTAAACTTTACAAAAATTCCTAGCGCAATATCAACTGAATTGAAAGTACCAACCAAACGAGAGATATTGAAAATCATAATGTCTATTTTCGACCACATTGGATTTGTAGCCTCTTCAATCATAAAAGCAATAATACATTTTTGGAAAGAAAGTTTTTGGCGCTCTACTACTCCATCTTGATACAAAAAAAAGTGGGAATCTTGTTCGTGTCATCTTCGTGTTCATCAGATTACCCTTACCCTTGTAGCTGAGTTTTGTCAGAAGGTGAAATGAGTTTCGTGTCTAAGTAGATGTTGACCGTATGAAAGTCCTTAGACATCAGTACCGCCCTTCACGGTGTACCCCTACCTGACTGGAGTGGGATGGGTGAAAAAGTTGTTCATCCGTTAACGGGGGACATGAGGGCCTTATCCGACAGAGTGTCGGGGCCTTCTGTATCGGGACGGGTCGTCTACAGCGTATTTTATAGCTTCCCTAGCTAATGGATTTTCATGAGTTTCTGCTCTATCAAAAACTCTTCGATTGCTCGACTGAATGGACTTCTGAATGGAAGGCAGCTGCAAATCTCTGCGGATGGCTTCATTCCGCCCGAACCAAGGAGCATTCACAATCATCCTTATTAACTTGTTTTGGAATGGAGATATTATACGTAGCCGCTTGTCCCCAGACGCCTGAAGCATATATGATGACAGGTTCGAACATCGTATTGTAGATGGTAATTTTGTTCTTGAGGCTCATTTTGGATTTCCTGTTGATCAGGCCCTTGATCTTTGTTTTAACGCACATGATGTGTGGGTCCTAAGTGAGCCTACGGTCTATTAGAAGACCCGCGCTTGCCAGTCAATCTCCCTTCCGAAGATCCTCACTTTTTTGGCCGGAGAAAATTTCAATCTTCCCATGGTTATCGCCTGAGGCTTGTCCAGGTTCACTGAGTAGAGTGTTCAGTGTTAATATGAAAGTATTTGTTTCGAAAGAATTTTTCTTTCGTGTAATTCAATGTTTATATGGGAGAAGCTGTTTCAGTGGGGCCTTTTCTCTCAGTTTGTGTCTGACAGTTACTTCTTTGCATGATCTACAGATCTATGTATAGAGTTACTACTTTTAAAATTGATTGCTTCCTTACTTACTCTGGAATATTCTCACTTTTTCTTTTGTATCAAAATAACTACTCCATCTTGAAGCCCAAAACTTTCTTTCCCAAAATTTGATCACTTCCAAAAATATAACCCTTTCTATATAATCAATAATACATATTAGGGAAATGTTCCACCAAGTGATGATTGATGAAGAAGATTGATTCTGCAACAGATTCATATATATCGGGAGTTTCTCCAGTGTGATTTTCATCTAACCATAGGAAACGTTGATAACATCTATCTTCTTTTCTAATCATCACTTGATGGAAAATTTCCCTATTTTCCTGGTGTTGGAAAAACAGTTCTTTCGACGCGCCCTTCGCTAACCAAGTTAGCGTCCTCAGGAGATCATTATGATTTCATAATGATCTTTTGAGGACGTTTGTTTAGCGAAACACGCGTCGAGAGACCGTAATTTTGTTCTGGTGTTCGGAAAGTCTTTCAATAGATTAATTATACGCCAGAGGTTCCAGTATGAATTATCGAATTTCCCTATTAGTATAGTTTCCATTTATATGATCATACTATTCAGACACTATCAGTTACCAACATTTTGGTGTAGGTATTCTGTTAGTTCAGAGTTTTATCAATAACCTAGAAACCATTGAATAGGTTTCAATCATTGGTGATTCAAAGTAAAAATTTAGTTTTACCTTGTTCGAATGTGATTTTTTTCATATCGATGAAAATTTTCGTATCCTAATGTAATTTTAGGAACCTTATATTATACAATAAATAAAACCTCGTAAGGATTATGTTACAAAAAAAAACCGAAGGAAATTCAACTCTAGAAATCTTTAAAAATATTTAAACCAGTCCGACCAAAATTTTTTTATAGAAACATTAACAAATTCATAACTGAAAAACTGCAAAAAATGCATGGGAATGATTCTGATAGATCTTGAGATCGGGAGATATCAGTTTTTTGCAAGATCTACACATCTTTCAGAAGATTTTTTTTTTTAATTAATTGCTTTCTTAATTTCTTTGGACGATTGGCTTTCGTTTGAACTCTGTGTTTTCCCTGTTCGGAATTTTCGGCATGAAAATTTTGGTAGAACATGCGAGAAGAAATTGTAAATTTACGACTACCTTATTTATTTTGTTTAATTCATCTCTGTATGTGTGAGTACCTTCATGCCAAAACACCTGCGCACGCCCATGCTCACACATGACGCCCATCTCTGTCTGGAAGAGGGCAGAGTTAGGAATACACAACACATGTGATTGATAATTATAGCACTACGCTCTCATTATAGCTCCTACGAACACCGCGTTGGCCCTGCCATGGCCACAGTTTTCAGAAATTTTCAGAAATCAGGTGATCGGTGAAAAGTGCGAGTGCAGTGAGTGACAAGTGAGAGTTGTTCTTGGATCAGGAATAGGCGAACTGGATATTGAAGTAATTTTTTGTTTCTTTCGAATTTCTAGTGTGCGGATAAAAAGTTGTTTATTTTTGTTTTATTATTGATTCGGGTGCCAAGATTTAGCTACTAATATTGAGTTTTCCAAATGTGTTGAGGTTATTTTTGTATGATACTGATATTTATATGCCGAAGCGGTAATAGTGTAGGTACTTTTTGAAATGATCAAAAATAATATTTTTCAATATTTTATAATGGGATGTTTCCCTGCGATGATGCTATTCTATTCTTTCGATAGCTTCCTTCTGAACTAAATATAATTAGTAATTCATTTATAATAAGGGTTCTCAAATTTCAAACATAAAAATTTAAGTATGTTTATTTTTTGATATGGCACACACTACTTCATTTCAAAGACGTGATATTCGAATATTTTCTTTGAAAATTATATTCACTTTTGTAACCTAATTTTGTAACTCATTCATTTTGTGAATTCCCTGATACATTACAAATATCCGCTGAAAAATAAATGAAAAAGTTATGATCATAGTATTTCGCTAACCATTCAATCAAACATCGATATATTTTTTATTGGGAATGAGTAGACATTGAATAATAAATATAAAATCAAAATGTTCGCTTAATAGCTCGAAAATAGGTTGAAAATAAATGTAACAAGTAAATGAAGTTAATGTGAAATAGTTAAAAAATATAGAGTTATATAATATGTAGTTCGGAAAATTATAAAAAAAATCTATAATGAATCTTGAATTATTTGAAGAAATAAAAGAAATAAAGATACATGAATGCGTGATCTGAAAACAATAATATTTCATTCCGAGTTACATGAAGATATTTTGATTATGTGTAGAAGAGAGAAGAGGTAGAAAGTCACATTTTTGGTCTTTTGCATTTTCAGTGTCCTTTTTATAAAATATCAATGCATCTATAGTCATTTGAAAAAAATATTATTTTTTTCTCCAACATCATCTATAGAGGAAATATAACAATTCTTATGAAAAAAAAGTGTGACTTTTAACCACGGGCTGGGGATAGTTGTCACAGTAGGGGAAGGTAGGGTGGATTGGCCACCCTAAGCTTTCAACCCACGCCAACCGAATAAATGTCAACCTTTTTACAGTTTGTTTGTTTATTATTATCCGTGTACTTATTAAGTTTCGATATTATATTGTTTACAGACAGATATACAGATTAGATAGATTATACAGATATTCTGATAATTTTAGCATAATTTAAGATTGAAGTTGAAATGGAAAATTGACCACTTTACCTAGCCTGGTCGGGTAAAATGGCATATACAAATTCATAGAGGGGTTAAGTGGCCTACTTCAAATAAAACATCAAAACTATGTTATTTCAATGAAAATTTGTAGAAATTTTGCATGGAAAGAATATTTAACTTGAAAAACAGTTTTTAACTCGAAAAGTATTGTAATTTCACAACAATCAACAGTCTTTTATTTTTCTTAATCTAAATATACTTACGTTTATATTAATTGCTAAAAATCGAGTCTTAACTTGTTAGCTTCTTCTCAATTATTGATCAATAACAAATATAATCAACTTTTAGTTACTAATCTATAGAATACCAGTAACAACCTCTTTTTTGTATTTATTCATTCATAATCGTACCTAATAGAAAATAATGATAATAATAATAAAAATCTCTTCGAAAGTTGTCATCACAACCCGAGCACGCTTCATGGGCCCGTCGCTTACAATTAGAATACTGTATCCAACCATCTTCATGTTTTGATTTAGACCAAATTTTGCCAAAGTAAAAGCATTCAGGGTCATCTTCTGTGTCAATTTCGTCTTAATTATATTTGTCACTTTTCTTTTTAGCAACGTTCGTGCCACGTTTTTTTATTTTAGTTTTGAGTTTTTTGGCAATTCCAGTTGGGGTTGATTCAATAGTAGCTTTTTCACTCTCTTTGTAGCTTTCTTTTGTTCTTGCTAGGTATATTGATTCTTCTTGCAACTCTCTCTTTATATGGGCTGCTGGTTAAAACTACCGTATGCCCTCTCTTTTTATTCACATTTATAGTCTTAGACAATGCTTTGGGAATCGGAAATATGTTGCAAGGCTATATTGCGGAGGAAGTTCTGGGTTGTGGGTTTGAGTGGGGATCAAATGTCGGTAGAGTAATTGCAGCTGGTGTTATCTGGGTAGTTATATTAACATTCTGATTCAATGTTTTCCAGTTCTAAAATATTTCGAACCAATTCTTTCTCTTGTTTGGACTAAAAATTGGACGACGATGCCCCAGTATTTTTATATTGTCAACGACATTTTTGTTTTTTCCTTGTACACGCCGTTTGAGCGTTTTTCGAGGAACACTGAAAATCAAGAGGCCCGTTTCACCTTTTCGTACAGTTTGTATAGCTTTATCTATTGCCTCTGGAAATAAGCACTAAGGAGGTAAAGTGGCCCACCAGGTCACTTTACCTTACCAATTGTTAGGCCATTTTACCCGATTTAGCATGCGGTGAAAACAAATAAACTAAAAATGACAAATGAGGTTAAATTGATCTACTTTGCAGCAAAATGAATAGCTCAATTAATCCGCCAAATCGATAAAATCGTGCATTGTTTTTTTGTGAAACTGATGACATTACTTTTTAACTATGTTCAAATCACTCACCTTAGATCAGATACCACAGGGGCAATATGGCGTCAATCAATGAATTATTTCAAAATGTCTTTGACATATAACTCGTATTGGTTCGTCCGGAAACAAAATATGACCACTTTACCTGCCTGGGCCACTTTATCCATCCTTCCCCTATATGGGGCAGGTAGTCACATAGGTAATTAAGGGGTATAAAAAACAATCAAATAAAAAAACATATCTGCTCCGAATAAATAACTTCCTTCTGGTAACTAAAATACCAAAAATATCCATCAGGCCTCAACGCTTGTAAACTAAAAATACCTATCCTAGCAAAATTATATGTAGTCAGTCTAAAAATTCAGTGAATATTCAGAATCGAAATTCTAAATGGTAAATGTAACCTGGTAGCCTGGTATGGCAAATGTAACGTTGTTTCTCGAATATCCCTGGGAGACGAACCGAAATAAATACTTGAAGTCACAAGTATGTATCTTTCTAATTCTTTCTTCTATTTGTCGGTGAAGATTTGCCTATACCTTTGATAACCAATATTTGTTGATGGTATTGATATCACTGTGCTGCTTATCTCTTCGACAGTGAATTTTTCACAAAACCGTGTCAGAGTGCGATAATAATTAATCCCAAAATCACATCTTTCACAGCACGTAGTATCACTGTATGGAATACTTGTCGATCAGATTTTCTCATACAATGCCATTACATTTCTATGATTTATTCTAAAACAAACGAAATTGTATGTAGCAGAAGCTCAAAAAGCCAACAAAAAATGCAGCACACATATATTGTGTTGGTTGTCACATGTGACTACCAGCCCTCGTCAAGTTGAGACGACAACCAGCCCCAAAACACATTTCAAAACATAACCCCCTGAAATAACTCTGAATCGATATTCATTCATAAAAACGGATAGTGATATCATGAACCACAGATGTCACATCAAAAATACATAATATACATAATAGATAAAATAATATATACCTACGCAAAAATCCTAGTAAGTACACTTATGAGAATTGACACAAATGCGCGAATATTTACTGTTGCTTTCAAAAAAAAAACATAAGGAAAGGTGACTTCAACAAAATAACACACTATATATATAATTTGTTTCATTTTATGTTTTTCACTCACGATTTTTCCAATCATCTATAAATTGGTATACACTACACTGCCTGTTCAAAAAATAAGATGAATTTTCATTTTTCCCAAAAGTATATTCATTTATTCGTCAATTTATATTTTGTCCCCTCCAAAGTAGTCCCCCTCAGATATAATACACTGGTATAAGCATTTTTTCCAAAAGAGTTCTGATATGTACTTTTTGGAATGTTCTTGAACCCTCTCAGTAATTCGGTTTTTATCTTGTCAAAACGCCGTCCTTTCATAGGTCTCCTAAATTTTAAGAATAGAAAAAAGTCGCAAGGAGCAAAATCTGGTGAATACGGTGGCTGAGGTATGATAACCGTTGTTTTTTGGCCACATAATTACACATAATTACGTGGTGCAAAAGTCATGAATTGCTTTTCCACAATAGCGAACGTTTTCTTTATATTGCTTCTCGAAAGCGTCGCATAACTTCAAGATAGTACTCCTGATGCACTACGCGATGGTAATATATGAAAACAATGAGCAAAACTTTGACATTTGATCAGACTGGGCGTGCTTTTTTTGGTCTTGACTTTCCTGGGCTCTTCCATTGGGACAATGTCATAACCATATACCCATGATTCGTCACCAGGCAATTCTGGATCGCGATTGACGTCATTCAACAATTTTTAAGCAATGCTCATGCGATGGTTTTTTTGGTTGAAATGTTGGTGAAACCACAGTTGACTATAATTTACACATATTAAAATCATTGTTTTGTTTTGTCTTTTGATTTTCTCGCTGAATAGAGTACAATTTATTCTTCAGGTGGTTAGTGAATTCAATACAAAAGCATTCAGTTGTATTTGATTACCTGACAAGGCATAAATACGCTTTAAGAAGCCTAAAAGTTAGTCACAAAATATATCTGTTGAAAATTTCTTGTCTATCAAGACCAATATTAATGCAAGGTTATCAATCGTCATCATGAACAGGTAACAGTCGATTTTCGTTAGTACCGCTTGAGGTAAGTTCGGAGCCAAAAAATGCAACTTTTCTACTACATTGAATCCTCATCGGTAGCGGTCGATCTATGAACGTTACAACAATTTCCCATCGATGTCGTAATTGGTAAAAAACCTGAAATAACGCTCAACTCAGTGGCATGTCAGTAACCATGATAACAATGCTTTTGACCTTCCAGTTAACTCATACACGGTTTTGTGTGAAATTCACTTACATATTTCAATTCCTCAATCAATGCCATGGAAGCAGTTGCAGGGAGCAACAGGATTTAATAATTATATATTACTGGTTACGAATGGAGTAATACAATATTTTGATTACCTATCGTGTTGGCAAAGTTATATTTCCTCTTGAGACAGAATTCGTGCGATTATGTGAATTTAAATTTGTAATTGTGAAATATCTTATATCTATTCAGTAATGCCAAATAAAAATTTACATATCAGTTTTCACGTTTACTATCAGTTTCTTTAGATCATAGGAAAAGGATGTAGAGAATGAAAAGTGCATACCCCACTGTATGACTTTTAGAAGGTGCTCGGTAAAAAATGAACGTACACGTCAATTTTGCTTTCAATGCAATTTTATTCGTCAATTTTAGTTTTGTTCATTCAGCAAATTGTCCCACTAGATGATGCTCAACGAAAGCTCAACGAAACGCTTGTCGGGAGTTTAACAAAAATCGAATTGCTGACACAAACTTTATGTGTTAACTGATTTTTATTCAAAATAACAGTAAATTATTTCATTATTTCATGAGTATTATCATGTATGAAGGATTGAAGAAAGTCCAGTTATAAGAAACCTTGATGCTTCTTATGCAAGATTCTCAGGTGTTAGACGGTACTTCGGTCACTTTCTAGGTTCCAAAAAAAATTAGGCAACAATTTGGATGTCTCACCTTTCCTGGTACCGCACCTTCATTGTTCTGATGCTTTGGTGAAACCTTTCTTCCTATTTTTCACTCATGTTAGACAAATTGTCAAGAAAATGCATCGATCATTATTGAGTTCAGGAAATTTACTCTCTATGTATTGAAAATAGGACGCTTCATGTTCAAGTGACCTAACAAACTGCTGCATCAACACAAGTCCTATATGTGACGCAGGTAAAATGATTTTTTCTTGGAAAATGAGGCATCTGATATTACTCTTTCTAAAAACTGCCATGGTTTTCCTCACTGATCAGTTTCTTTTTCTCTAGTGATATTCTCTAGTACTGCTATCTCAGAGACACAAGGAATGTAGATACTTTGTATATTCACCTTGTTGGACAAAAACAATTTTTGAGGTCAACACAAATTTCCCTTTGGTGTTCGTTGAAGAAATGTCATGGTCTCACATACTGTTTCATCTTGTTGAATGGGCAATAGGAAAAGATCCTCACTGATTACCACAGATTGCCAAGATGTCATTTACCTGTCGAATACTCAGGACAGTCAATTTTCAACAATAGACCCAGAACATACAATATATAAAGTCATGAGAGAAGAATGAAAGTAACTTGTTGTCTTGTTCATGAGAGAAAGTTATTTCTGCTCCAGAGTAGAGAACATTTTTTTAGCTAGCCGAGAAGCAAGGAATACTTTTCTGAGATCTTCAGATTCCTCGTGAGACACTTTCATAAATACACCTTATGTAGCCGTAATATCCAGTCATCGGTGAGTAAGCTACCCACTCGCCCCAGCGAAACGTCAGAAAGAAATTCCGAAAATCAATGGGAATGAATAACCCAAAAATCTTATGAAATAGCGGTTACTTTGCCTGCACCAGACCTTTTTCTGATGCTCTTGTTTTTGTTTACGTAACTTTTACTTCACATTAAGATAAGTAAGCATACATATCTCTCTTTGCGAAGGTACCACCTATCGGATCGACAGAAAACACTGACTTTGTTACCTACAATGAACAAGGGTCCTTACATAAGTCTGTTGCAAAACCAAACTCCGAAATTTACCGCCGTACAATATTCCGCCTTCTTTCTCTCTGTCGATGTCGAAGCTTGGCTCTTGGATGCATAAGTTTTAGTTTTCTATTAATGAGGTTGCACTCTTGCCTATCAATCGACCAAATACTTTTTACGCGACAATTTGTCTCCTGGTAGATTGATTCATCTCTGTTCCATGGCTGATGGATCTGCAAATAACCATAAAGTTCGGGGAGTTATTTACCATTACCGTAATAGTTGACATGGGAGAAAAAAAACAAAGCCCAGGTTTCACTCCAGTGAATGTTGTTACAATTTTCTCTCTTTTCAAATAAGAGAGATTCATCGGAGTTGCTCATTTTGAAATTTATATTATCAACATGACATAGAGAATATTTCAATAGTTATCTTATTGACTTTGGGATTCCTTAAAAAAAATCTGTTCACCTCCGCCTATGTTACTAAATGACTACCAACATGTAAACTATCAATTATATTGTTTATTTTATATACATCGTACTCCAATATACCTCAGTACGTCACACGGTAAACAACTTTTTATCTGCATACACATTATGAAGCGAGTGGCGATGATATCGTAATTTGAATTTGTTCGTTGCAGAATTAAGTAAAAAATGTAAAACGGACCACGAAGATGAAAAAATTCATCTCCAAGAAAATCAACACCGACCAATGGCGGGTGGTGGTGCCGAATTTGAACTCCTCAATATTCAGAAAATCTCCATCGAAGGAGGAAGACAAGTCTGACAAGGAGTCCAAAAGGTCATCAGGTTTCTACGATTTTCAAGAAGCACAATCAGAATACGACAAGAGCAGGAGCTTGCCAAATAGCGTATACGTAGACACGGGTAGCTCGGAAGAAGACGAAGAAGAATTCCAAGATGCTACTAATATGTCGGACAAAAGCAGCTCGAAAAACAAGGACAACAGTGACACAGACATGGAATTGTACCAGGACGTAGAAACGTCAACTCCAAAAATTGTTTCCAAAAACATTGATCAAAATAACAGCAAGTTTGAATACGACGTGCCTCGAATAAGTTTCAAATTCTTCGAGAAACAGAAAGAAGAAGCTGAAAAAAATGAGGAAGCTTTATACGAAAATGAAAAGAATAGTCAGGAACTTGCAACTGTTTCGAAAAGTGAGATTAAAATTGTTCTATCAACACCGGAAGATGAAAGAAAAATCATTCTGGAAGCTCGAGAAGAACCAGCCAGAGAAAATCCCGTTGACGATGACTTGCCTGTTTGCCATCCTACCGAGAGGTTCGTATCACACACTGAAATATTCGTGAAGAGTTTGGAAAATATTGAAGTAGATGTGATAAAATCTTCCGGAAGTGATCCTATTCTGGTTCAGGGAGAAAATGAAACTATCCCTGATGACGGCTTGTACCAGATACCAAGATCGTTGAAGAAGACGCATAGATTATCACGATCTTTAACAGACTTCGAATTGGAAAATATTGAGAATCCTCCTGATACATTATCTTCGAGTCAGTCTAGTATCGAGCATATATCTGTTAGTCAAGTGTTTCCCAGAAGTTTCGTCAATGAAACCTCAAGAATGAGTTCTGAAACTGTTAGTCAAACCGATTCGAAGATGAGATTTCCCCGCCTCAAAAAATCCTCTATTTTGATAAAACCGAAGGTCAAATGGAATGACTTCAGAAACAAGATCAGCAATATTATGATTGAGCACGCTAGTCAGCAAAGAGTTGGAGCATTCAGTGATAGAGAAAAGGTCACTATTAACCTAGAGGAGATGTACAAAAACTCTAAAACGAAGTGCAAGAAGGTTCTTCGAAGCACCAGCAAAATTTTTCAGAAAAAGAGGCATGGTCTTGACGATACTGGTTCCAGAGTGGTAAGAAAAAACCAGTTGACGGCTAGTGATATAGAATACAGGCTCAATTATAGTGATAGTAGTAGTGAAATTAATGACAGTAAACTGCTTCAAGGCAGTAAAGTTTCTAGAGATAATTGTACGAATGACCGTGAATTGTTCAACGATGGTGTCGGTAAGAATGTACGTTGTGCGAATGATAGTACTTTTCCAAATAATAATAACTTTTCCAATGATGAGAAAGGAGATTTTGATGTCGGTGGTATACTCAGTTCTACTAAGAGGAAGGTTTCTCTCGAGGAGGTAAGCAGTTTTGAAACTTGATTCAGTAATAAACAGATATTTCAAAAAAAAAATGACAACTGTGAGCATCAATGATTTTAATTTTTGTTCGTCCAATCGAGCGATTTCTTGAAATACTTTGAGAGTCACTAAAATCTATATCTATCGGAAAGTAAGGCACATTTCTAGACATTTTTCAAGTTACCATTTCATCAATAGTTGCTTAATACAATTAATAATTCAAAAATTATATGCAAGTTTTCAAATTAACACAAACTAATTCACTACGTTATAAACTTGAATTGAATTTCCTCAATACAACTGGATTTTCCCGTTTATAGATATGATTTTCATTTGTATTTTTTTTTTTCAGAGGTATTAAGAAGACCTACTTACAATTTGAAAGTATTTATAATGTTATCGTGCTTTTTGTTCCATTGAAAATAAAACGGTGGAAAAATATGTGGAGTGAGGTTTCATAATAGATCTGATTGGATAAATTTTCATCAAAGTAATCCTTAGCCAAAAAAAAAGATTTCAAAATTAACGTTTTCTGAAGTATGTGTCGCAGTCTAAGTGAACGATCTACAGTTTTTACTTTTTCAATAGAAATTCATATCTACTGGTAGTAGTTGAATTGGTTCCCAATTTGTTACCATTCAAACAATTCTCAAAATATTTTTTTTCTGAAGTAATATAACAAAGAAAGATATTTGTTTGTTTGTAATGGATGAACTGAAAAATTACATATTCGGTTTTAAAAATTATTTATTCTAGTATATATTTTATACAGGGTGAGTCAACAAAATTTGTTCGGTCCATTGCTATCAGGGAAAGCAATTTTTAGAATTGCTCATTTTTTTACGCAGTCAAATCGATGAACACAATCTTTTAACATTTATTTTTTCGCATAGTAGGTGATTCAGCCGAGCGTGACCAACCAAAGTTATATTTTTTTAAATGGAACACCCAGTATATGAATACGTTATCGATTCCATATTTTTCAGCTCTCTAAGTAATTTTTGTTTTCGAATTTCTATTGCGGCACTGCCAAATTATTCCAGAAAAACCTATTTAGCAGACAATAATTTTTTAAGTCACCAAGCGCATGTCTACAGCAATTGAGTGGATTTTTTTCAGGAACAGTTAGTCAACATCACTATGATAATTTCAGGAATCTCAACTTTCGGAAACAATATATAGGATGCTCGGTAAAACCGGTCAAGTTTGATTCATTTTCAAACAGACATAATTCAACTTTTTTAAATTCAAATTGTAGGAAATGTTTCAATATTTCATAGTATTTTTTATCAGAGTTCTACACGAAAAACAGATATTTTACAAATTATACCCAGTTTTATTTATTGTTGTAACCACAAAAAATTCTTTTATTCACTTACCTACTCAATAACATCTAAATTTTTTATTGAATAGAAGAGCCCAAAAGATGTTCAAAATGGCGACCATTTTCTGCAACACATAATGTCGGTCTTTTTTTAAACAAATTCTCTACACGTTCCAGCATTTCCTCTAGGATTTCCCTGAAAGCTCTAGTGAATCTACGTTTCATGTCTTTTATAGATGAAGGAGTTTGGTAGACAATCCATTTGATATAACCCTATGAAAAAATACATTTTGGTCAGGTCAGGTGATCTGGGTAGCCATGCCCCAGGTCGACTCCTACCTACCCATTTTTGATTGAGGTATTCCTGTACCTTAGTTTTAAAGCGTACTGGTGCATCATATTGTTGTAGCCACAGTCTAAACCTTGTTCCATGTGGAACTTTGTCCAATAAATTCTAAAACTCATGCCGAAGAAATCTTACGGTGAGATGCCCATCCAAAAAAATACGAACCGATAACTATTTTTCAGAGAATTCCACCCCAAACATTCAGTGACCAACGCTGTTGATGGTTCAGGCAATGAAGTGAATGGGGCTTTTACGTTGCATAATAATGCATGTTATGCCGATTTACAGTTCCATTTTTATGAGGAGTTGCTTCATCATAAAAAAACACGAAATCGATAAAATCATTTTCCTGATTGCTCTTTTCCAAGCCCCATCGGCAAAATTGAACACGTTTTTCAAAATCTCTTCCTCTTTACTCATGCATCAATTGCATGTAGTAAGGATGAAATTTGCTTGCTTGTATCATTCGAGACACGTTGGTTTGAGAAAATCCTAATTCCCTGCTCGGGTCTCGGGTACTCATATGGGTATTTTCTACAAGGTGGAGAGCAATTTGAAATGTATTCTCTTCATTTGTTACAGGGCAGACACGTACTAACTTCTCGTGATTGACATTACCAGTTCTTTTAAATCTTGTTTTTAGAGCCTGAAATGCCTTTCCACCTGGTTGTCTTCTTTCGGTGAAATTCTCTTTGTAAATCGTAGATGCAAGGAGGCAGTTTCCGTCACTTTCCCCCAAAGCATACACCATTTGCACCTTAACTTCCAATACATAATTCATAATGGAAATGATTCAATTTACACACGAAAGAAACTTCAACACATGGCTTTATTGACAAATTCCGAAATTCATTTATTAATGTCAGTCATGGATAACTGGGTTTTTGAAGAAAAAAGCAGTATAAATATTCTTACCATTGAAACCGCTGATAACTATCACTTGATAGCATGAAAAATGCGTAGTTTAAGCGATCAGCTCGAACATTCGAAAAACAAATTAAGGTAAGTAACTGTAAGAAAATACATTTTTTGTGGTTACAACAATTACTAAAACTTGGCATAATTTGTAAACATCAGTGTTTCGAATAGTATTTTTCTGATAAAAAATGTAGTGAAATGTTGAAACATTTCATAAAAATTAAAAAATACAGGGTGTTCCATTTGAAAAAATTGAATTATGTCTGTTTGAAAATGAATGAAACTTGACAGGTTTCACCGAGCACCCTATATATTGTTTCCGAAAGTTGAGATTCCAGAAATTATCATAGTGATGTTGAATAACTAGTCCTAAAACTAATCCACTCAATTACTGTTGACATGCGGGTGGTGAATAAAAAAAATGTCTGCAAAATGAGTTTTTCTTGAATAATTTGGCAATGCCGCAATGGAAATGCGAAAACGAAAATTCCTTAGAGAGCTCACCAAATATGGAATCGAATAACGTATCCATATACTGGGTGTTCTATTTAAAAAACTATAATTTTGGTTGGCCACGCTCGGCTGAATCACCCACTATGCGAGAAAATAATTTTCAAATGTAGTATTTATGGATATGACTGCAAAAAATTGTTTTTTCTGATAGTAATGGACCGAGGGAATCTTGTTAACTCACCCTATATATTTTATTTTTCATATAAAAATCAATTATTTGTCATGCGCGCAGGGTTAACAATCTAATAATATCGACTACAGAATGATTTGTTACGTTGTTAAACAAAAGAGTTTCATTATTTCACAATTATCATTTATATTTGAATAGAATCATCATGTTTCACTTATTTTTTATATAGGACTCAACCAAATCATCACGATATCAATAGATCCAATTTTTCTCTATAGAATTGTTATTTTTAGTTTCGGTCGGTAGCCAAGCGGTTCGGCATGAGTGCTTTGTTCACTCACTCGAATTGACTGCCGTGTTGGTCGGTGGTTCAAGCCCTAGTCTGAACGATCGATCTTCACTTGCTATCGTCCAACCC
>WOGO01000296.1:0-25824 GCA_015342085.1 Leptinotarsa defecta
ATAATCGAGAAAGGTTAATGCAGTCAAGCTGCTGAAAATAATTACATGAAAATCAAAAGATAAATAGATAATTACAATTTTGATCATTCCCACATTGATTCATCCTAAGAGCTACCGGTAGACAGCTGTTTCAGCCTATTGGGCATCGTCAGTACTGGACAGGCGATTGAAGACAAAATGTGAATATCCAAGAAAAGTACTTGATAAAAATAGCTGCGTAAACGCAAGCGAGACATAAGTGGAACCACATATTGGTTATAGGTGTTTTTTTGTCATTAGATAATTTTATTACGTATTTTAGTTGACAGTTCATCTTGGTCTCACTAATTCATAATATACCTGAAAAGTTGCTTCGATAAAAAGTCGACTATGAAAAATAAATTACTTTTTCAACTGCATTGATCGATTTGTTGAAAAAATAAAAAAGAACACTGGCAAAAATCCTTCGAGGATAATCACGAATTCATTTCGAAGTGACCATTTTCTGAAATAAATCAGTTTTCCCGAATGTCAAACACTGACAACTTTCTCTAGTGAAACCGTTTCCGACTGATTAGATGCCAGCAAATTCCTGTTTATGATCGCCATTTTCTAGTCATTACCACAAAATTGGACCCTCTACAATGAAATTATATTAAAAAATTAATATTTAATTTCGTACTGTAAAATTCACACATCATTAAACTTTCAACACGATAATTCCATAAAAACTCGCGTAAATCTACGATAAGTATTTCGAATTCAATTAGTATATCCACATAAATATAAAATTGAAATAAAAACAACAAAAAAAAATAATTGGCGCTCCGGGGCGACTTCATTGATTCCAGTGGCGCATTTGCTTTTTCAGCTGCAGGAAAACCCGGAAAAACCTGCAGCACAACATCTGAAGACCTTGATCTAACAATGTCCTCTCTCTTATAAAACAAAATAAATTATCATGTAATGAAATTCCCATCAAGTGTGTACTATACGAATCGAATGTAAAAGTACATAATATAAATTTATGTGATTTTACATTTACTGTGCAGTCTGGTTTCATTTCTTTATGGTGATCATTATGATTTTTTGTTAGAAACTATTAGGTAATCATTCATTCAAATTTAAAACAACAAAGCGTTCGCTTGTGCAAACAGTCGTTGCTCTTCCCATCACTTAACTGTTTTTTCAAAAGATCTAGAGAACTGATAACCACAAAATTAATAGTCTGATCAAACAGTTATTCATTTTGTTTGCGTTACAAGACTTTTATTTATTTACGACTGGTTACAGTATAATTTTCGAGCATTAACTTTGGATCAACTGTAGAAAGTGTTACACTATAGTCCTGAAGTTCACGTCCCTCTTCGTCAGATTTAATATTGAGAAAAAAGATCAATTGAATCGCCAGACAATGTTGAATATCAATGGATTCTTCAACAATGGAAGGCGGACACCAACATTGGTTTTATTAGCATAAATATATGTTACATTGTCGGCTTCGCTCGTCGGTGACATTTTCAGGGAGTGCCTCAACTTGTTTCACAAAACAAAATTACTCATTTTTCTTCGATACAATGTTTGTTCCTTTTTTTCGATATTACAATAGACCGCACTTCCCTTATAATCAACCAATGAATATTATGAAATATAATTGTTGAACATTTCACATCATTGACATGACGAAAAGGATTTCTCTATTTGGAAACGTAACTCGATGTC
The DNA here is from genome assembly GCA_015342085.1 of Leptinotarsa defecta. Classification (NCBI taxonomy): domain Eukaryota; kingdom Metazoa; phylum Arthropoda; class Insecta; order Coleoptera; family Chrysomelidae; genus Leptinotarsa; species Leptinotarsa defecta. Next base: position 1,702 of record WOGO01000296.1, read on the forward strand.
TGATCCTCGTTGAATACGCAATTAAGCTTCCAATGAAACTATTGTTCGAAATATTCGGCTCACGAACGGACTTGAACGAACAAATTACTCAAATTTTCTCCTCACACGATGAGATAAGTGAAACGATGGACCGAGTTTTTACGACGAGGGAAATGGTACTGAAACGGTGAATAAATAATTCATATACCGACGTTCAATAAATCATTTTAATATAGTTACATTTATTTCTCATTTCAATGGATGCACACATCCGAATCACTCACCTAATTAAAGGCACAAGTACTCCAATTCGTGAACACTGTAATACTCAGATCATTGTGGGACATATTCTGATTGACTGTTCCGTTTTCCAAAATGCTAGAATTCTTCAAAACTTTCCATAAGACGTATTACTTTTGGGAGAAGCTTACAAACCGTTCGATACTTGTCAGTTTTTTAAGGACTTTAGTCCTCATTTTCAAATCTTAACTCAGAATTCCTGAAATGAATGTAATATATTACTGTTACGTTGCTAATAGCCATAAGTTTGATACGATTTCGATGAAGAAATTCAAGGAAAATGGTTATAGTTAACAGTTATGAAATAGGAACGAAATGAATAGAATAACGATGATTTCCAACCTTTAATATAGTTGAAATATGCTTCTTCCCTGTATGAGGTTTTTTATCAATTCGTTAACAACTCAGTTAAATTGTTTTATACGCAGAGGAAGGTTACATAACTTCAAATGAGAAATAGACAGGTCATAACACGACTGTAGGTGATTATTTGATCTATTCCAACGAAATCTTGACAACAAGATACATCTGCAAGGTTGGCGTCTGTGAGATGCAAAGATGCAATAGAATGTTCGCTGTAATATTGGCAAGGAAAGTTATTTTTTGGGAGACATTCAAGAAATATCTACTGTGTAAAAACATGAAAATAATTAGATTTCCTTACCGGATGTACAGTTTTGTCTGTATAATTTCATTAAAATTTTGGAATTGAATTATTATTCATTTTGAAATTCCCATTTTCATGTATACTCCAAGCTATTTCTCATAGTCATGACGGAGTAGGTCTCTGAACTATTTTGCTGTAATAACGCTGTTTGCTACGACGAGCGTTGATATAGGTACTCAAATTAGCATTCATCAAGAGTATATATATTGTTCATTACAATAATATCTGTCTGTTTAAAATCTGTTTTTTCGTTAATCAGCTGTCGCCGCCATACGAACAACAACTTTCTGAAGTTGAGAAACTTGTGCGAGCTAAGGACTAACGAGGTATTACCTTTTAACGTGTAATTCCTAACACGGTTGCAGAATCATCCCAGCTTCAGCCAGATAAATTCTCTCGAGAAAAATATCTGGTCGAAGAAGGAATCGCATCCACATGTTTTATCCAAACAGCATAACATGTTACCCCTTTGAATTCAACGTCATTTTAGAACACCATCTGAATGATGAACATCGTATGCACTTCCATAGACGACTTTTCTGGCGCAGGCATGTTGTTATTTTTACAATGCAGCACCAATATTTGTTAATGAATATTTTCAGAAAAGGCCTTATTTCACAACTATCCTTTCATCCAGAATCCGATAACTCTGAACTAAAAAGTATTCTGAAACAAAAACAATAAGAACATCATTCAATATAACAGAATGGGTACTGCAACACCAAAAAGAAATGACAGAATCCTTCCAAGTTTTGCCGTGCTAATGGGGAGTTTGACGCCCCTTTAATGTATTCAAAAGTTGACACAAGTAATTCCCACTTTGAAACACCTCGACGCTACCAGTTCAGAAAGTCTTCTGAAGTTGACACATGTTTTCAATGCCTACCGTTAAAGGTTGGAATATTTTACATACGCGATAATCAAGTATGGGGAGTTATATAAAAAAATCTATATGTGGCCTATTGGTATACGGTACAAATACTATCAATTAACTATACTTTCTACTATATTTCCGTTATCACCAAAATAATTCTCCTTCGATAATGATATGTGTCTCATAATGATTCGTTATGAATTATTTTGATGGATCACAATATATCAATTAAAAAGCGAACGTGCTTTTGACCACACGATTGACGTAAAACTTCTTCAGCTCCATCTATATTTATGTACGTATATATGTTTATATATGTATAATATAGATACATACGTATATACACATATTAATTTTCTACAGATATTTGAATTCATTATGGGTTTTCATCGATGAATTATCATTTTTTTAATATAATTTTCATTTTTATTTAATATTTTCATTATCGGATACATCGGTAATTACTGTGGTTGATTGTAAGATCCAGACAATAGGCTTATGGTATGAGAAATAAGATACATATTTTTTCGAATGACAATTAAATAGATATCTAGAGAAATCTGCATCGATTGTTGTTCCATGTCTTGTGGTAGGCTCATTTCGGTTATCATTAATTTGTAGTTCTAATTCATCTTGTAGAAAGTTTACCAAGGTTGTCCATCTTCTGACGCGAAATTTATATCGAAATCTCCTGTTGAAATTGCAGGATAAAAATGATATTGTTTTCCTAATTGTTCAGAGCCTACTTGACCGTAAATGTGTGCTCGCACCTTTTATTCTCTCGTACCTCTACAGTAATATACAAGACGTAACTCTCTCTTTCTATCTTCACTAACTTATACCTCCCTCTCAACTTCCGTTCGCCTCACCCGGTCACACTTTTCGTAACGCTCTCTTCACGCATCCACCACCTTACTCCCCAAGTCAAGCTCGTGTAAAGTAGTTTTACTTCAATAGTAAATAATCTATCTCCATTTTGCTGATACAAAATTCAACTGCGAACAACAAAACATATATGTCGAGACCAAATTTTCTGTCTTTTTCGGCCTATATTCAATATGTCACGACTGAGTAAGTTACTAAATACACCGCAACAGATGTTGCCGTTTCATAAAACAGTTTTGGAAAATATTATGATTCGGACGTCTTTGCTAGTGAAGGTGTCCTACATTTTCAGATTTCAAATCATTGTACTTTTTTGAATACATACGTCTAACTAGGCATCTTCGTAGGTTATGATATAATCCTCAGTAACACATTTGAAGACCTAGCACAGCACAATATTTATTATATTTAACAATTATAATTTACAATCGGCGATATCGGGAAAGCTATGCTCTATATTCACTATAGAGAAATTAGGTATGCGTATTGTAAAACTAGTGTAAAATTAACAATAATTGGCGGATTTGAGAGAATTTGGGTAACATAATAAACCCCTTGTAAATAAAATAATCAGGAGTGCCATAAAATCATCACCATAAAAACAGTTCTCTGAATTATAGTTTTTTTGAAGAGGGAAGGACTCTTTCTGTCTCTTCCAATAAATAAATGCATGCCTTGCAGATGGATCAAAGTGATTTGCTTACTTATCCACATAATTATTACCATCAAGATAAAAAATATGCCGGACACATATCAGAATCGAACAGCCTGATAAGTACGAAATTGATTCTTAGGATGGGAGGTTAACTGAAACGTTCAACTTAGTCAATGATGGTTTTACTCTTTGCTTTGTTTGTAAATTCGTGATGAGTTGGCACATTAGTTCAAACCACCTCCAGGTAATGTCCATTTCTATTCATAGTTCTCGTGATTTTTCGAATACCATACCATCTTTCATATCCGATGGAATGTGCCAGAAAGAATGACAACAATTACATTATGTTAATTAGCCCATGACTCTGCGAATTATATATGATTGTTCGTGTTGTCACTTTAAACGCTTTTGTAAAGGATGGCCTTTCAATCCATCTTCGATAAACAAACGAATGGTATCAAGACAGTCGGTGAAGAGTATAGAGAAAAGGTCCGCCTTTATATCCTTTATATTATGATAAATAGTCTCAAAATTTTATAACCTACTGTGATCTTTGCATTTGAATTTGAAAGGTAACGGCAGATCTCATTGGTTTTTTCCCTGTCGGTTCACTATAAAGAATTGGGTATCTTCAGAATATTTTGTGTTGAACAATGAATGTTGGAAAATATTAGAGCGACAACATTTTACGTCTAATAGGTCATTCAGACAGGTGTGAGTTTCCGTCTTTCTCAGGTCGAATATTCGCCAATGAATTATTTATTACTGAAAAGTTTCAAGGAAGTAAATATAATAGGAATTCAATATTGTCAATATTCTTCATCAATTTTTGGGACAGGAAGTTTTTGAATTTCTGCTACACCATCTTGATAAAAAAAAACGATGTCTACCATTAAGAAAGACAGTGTTCCATGTAAGTGAAAATGGTTACCTTCCATTCAGTATATTGTGTAGCAATCCTATGAATGATATCTAATTCAATTCCATAACGAGTGTTTGAGATACAAACTGAGTAGAGAAAAGTGTTTTTTGTATAAACAGTGTTCATATAAAAGTATTCGTTTCGAAATAATTTTTCTTTCGTGTTTATGTTTATATTAAAGTAGCTATTACAGGAGGGCTTTTTCTTCCAGTTTGTGTCTGAAAGTTACTTCTTTGCATGTTCTACACAACCATGTATAGAGTTCCTTTTTTTGAAATTGATTTCTTCCTTTCTTTGGAAGATCCCCAAATTTATTCTGTCAAATAGAGTAGTTGAAAGCCAAAAACTTTCCCAAAAATCTATCATTCTTAAAAATATAGTACTCTCAATTTCGTCATCCATATAGTTGAAGAAAAAATTTTAATAAAAAAACTACCTCAAATTTAGAAAAATAAAGTATACCCAATTCAGTGAAGCTCGTTTCTTCAAATTATGTTATGAAAATATCGCAAAAATTTTCAATTATATGAATCTAATTGATGATTATTATGATTCTGCAATATATTTTCTATGAAAACAGTTTTTTTTATTATTTATTAATATTTAATAAATTCTTGAATACCATGCATATGCGGTTAGGCCTACTCAATCAACTTTTTTGAAAAAAGAAAGTATTGAAATTTAATATATTTTATAATAATGTTATAAAGAATGAAATGGATATATCGTGCAAGAATTCATATAGTTATAGTTTCATTGTAATTGCTAACTTTGAAAACTCATCGACATCAATATTGGCACCTGAAGAGCCTCTCTCAAAAAATTCATAAAAAACTTGTTATTGAGTGAAATTGAATCCAATTCAGATAATCTCCTCATCATACCAACTGTTGGTGTAATATGAGTCGAGAAAAATGTCTCAGTTCTGGTATGTAAAAAATAGGGTTTCATGTGGATGAATTTGCGGCAGAGTACTCAATTCTTTTTTTCAATGGAAATTGGAATTCCTCATTTTGTGATTACTAGCTCCTCAGAAGCAAAACTGGTCTCAACAATTTCAAATAATATTATTTTATAACCAATAACTGAAAACTCTGAACTTTTTAGTCTACCGCATAAAATATGAGCAAGATGCTATTTGAAACGAGTTATGCTATCTCGTTTAGTTTCCCCGACATATTTTCCATCATGATCTTTGCAACCGATTTGACGAATCTCAGAATCGTTCTCAGTTTCTCTCGAGTTTAGTAAAACTTTTGATAGTGCACAGGAAAATCAAAGATCTTTCAATGTTGAGATTTTCATACAGTGGATTTGAGTAGATGATTCACAACGTATGTTTTCTAAAAGCTAGGAGTAAGTATCTCAAGCATTGCTCCCATTTTGTGAATCTCAATTAGAAATTCCAGTTTCATTGTCGTACATCTAATGGAAATTGATTATCAAGATAGTTTTTTTTAACTGAAGAAAAAGGGATTCTCTGAAACATATGATATCAGTTTCAATATTTGAACAAAATTATGATTCCGTGTATTAGTTTCGATGATTATTTTCAAATTATCAATATTGAACAATGGGTTTTCCATAAGATTTTATCAATTTCTGATAACGAATTGAATTCCTTTAATAATCAGTAAGAAATAATTCATCGACTGCCTTGAGTTGAATGGAGTCTGACTCTGATACGATAGTAACTATCGTGTATCCAACTGAATTTTCATGATAGATTTTTTTTACATAGGTAGGTACAGGATGATTTGACTAGGGACGGCACTATTGGCAAACTGATAATAAAGTTTTCCCGGAGTTTTATCTGCAACGGGAAAGCGAATGCGAATATCAAAAGTGTACTTAATTTTTTTCAATGTTATTTTTGCCGTGAATAAATATCTCTTCGTGTCTTAATTTCAGAGTTAATTCGGGCAGTACCCATTAGGTCCTAATCATACTGTATTTTCAAGGATAATTTAGGATTCTTATTTATCAAAATCTAAACAGGCACATTCAGTCAGTCCCAATATTGTAACCAATGATACGTACCACAAAAAGCATTCATATCTATATGCTGTTTCAACTACTTATAGCCACCAGAAAGAGAGAAAAAAAGTTGTTACCAAATCCTTGGGTTCTACTCACTTTCCTGAAAATAATATGAGTCCATATCCTTCTGGTTAAGACCCCTATTCGCGGTTGGATTTCTTTGATATAATAAGAAGATTCCACCCAAAATCACCAAGAAAAATATCTTTCCAATAAGTAATGTATTAGTCATTGTTTGAATTCTGATGGAGAAAAGTTAATAAAAAAAAAAGTTTCTTTGAACTACAATATTCATTTATTGTAATGAACTAAAATTTTTTGTAACTCTCGTTCTATCTAGATCCTTATGGAATATCTGACGTGAAATGCTTAAAAATTCGAAATAACTGTATTTGATTTGCATATGGGACAAGAAAATTCGACCATATTTCACTAAAATTCAAAGAGTCAGGCTGGTTCAAACTTGATAAAAGCTGGCCGATTCATTTCCTTATTGCTACTCACAAATTCCGATTCGAAAAAAAAAACCATCGCATATTTTTGAGAGGTGCAGCACATTTGGGTGTCTAAGTCAATCAATGTTTTATAATTTCAAGAAAAAATCAAAACTTGTTTACGCTCGTCCAGATTGACCTAATTTGAAACTCATACCTCTGTTCTACACCTTGGTTATTCTTTTGTAGTGAGAGTATCATGTTTTTTTTTTGGATCTCTCATTTTGTTGGATGTATATGTGTTCATTAGTGTTTATGCTACATATATATGTATGTATGTATTCGTTTTTGATGCTAGATATTATTATTTCATAACTTTCTGATTTTTAATTTCACTGCTAGGTTAAGTTGAAAAACAGCACAAGCTGAACTTCACTTTTCATCGAATATTATATTCGTTCTGATGAAGTATTTTTTCTGACTACATTGGTATCATTAAAGTCGTATCATGAAGCTGTTTGATCTTCCTCTTGAAGAAGATCACTTGGTGATCGAAACACGTGTCAAGGTGTTAAAAAATAATGGTTTGGTGTTGGGAAAAAACTCCAGTAATATTGTTTGGGTTTGTTAATAAACAGTTAAGTGCCCTCTGTGAAGATTGTTCCTTTATGATTCGATTGAACAGATTGATTGTACAGATTGAAGCGGAAAAAGTAACTTCTTTCCTTGTATAATAACTTAAAAATGTTACTGAACAATATATGTGGTGTGTACATTCTATTGTTTGCTGTAGTTGGCCACGAAATTACCTACAATCATAGATATTTGTGTCGTTTCAAGTAACTTGATTATGATTCTTGAGCTTTTTCTATGTCTCTGATGTAGATTTTCGTTTTCGTGTTAGCGAAGTTGGGTTTGACATTGAATTTATTCACTTCTCTCAACTCCTTGATCAGAACTTTATTAACCTATCACTCTAATTGTATAACTGCGTTTGTACCCCTCTATAATTTCAATAGTTATTGTTTTTGTTAGCAACATATTCATATGAAATGAAGCTAGTTTTTCTGACGAGTCGTGAAATATGAAAGTTCATAAATTCTAATCGAGGGAGCTAAGAAAATTTTCACTTTTGAACTTTCAAGCACAGCCGATGCGTGAGAAATTTTCAAGTCTTCCCCAATGTCCCGAGTCGGCAGTAAACGAGTAACGATAATTTATAACAAGTGACTGCTGGGTATGTATGCCACAATAGAGGGAACAAGTACCTTTCACTATATGCGAGGATACTGGTAAGCAGTGGCAAAATTCAATACATAGGCGCCACTTTTGTAATCTTGCAGCCTCCTAACCGTAACATTCAGTGCTCAACGGTAGTCCAGATGAAATGATTGATCAGTGCACATCCTGTTATGAATGATAGTTTGTGATTGAAATTTGTGATCAATATTTGTGATAAATGTTTGTGAATTGAACAAACTTTTTGGATTATTGATGTCATTATCGTAAGTGTTTTTAATTTTCACCAAACAAAAGATCATTGCACAAATTTTATAAAAAAATTGTCAGTTCTGGTATTTAGTGAGAAGCATTGAGCTGACTAGTTTTAATTGAAGATAGAACAGATTAACAAAAATTTTATCAACTACGAGTAAATTTCGATCATTTTCAAATGTAAATGTGTTCTATCCATTCTCAGGAGTGCCCGATTTTAAATATAGGAAACATTCAAGTATATTCTCTTTATTACTTTACTGAACGTATCATTTTAAAAAGTATTTTTTCTCATCATCGCTCATTGTTTTAATTTTTATCAGTCAATTCATAGATAATCAATTGAATTTCATTTGTATAAAAACACTTTTCACAAAATGAATAGTCATTCCTATAAAATATAACCCCTGAAATCCAAACTATTTATGCATGTTATAAATGATCAAACTTTTATTTCACTCAACTATTGGCGTAATCTCCGTTTTTTGAATATGAATATTCCCACAAATTCCGATCGTCGCTTAATCTCATAACGACGTGATACAAAGTATAGGTATTATTATCAAATATTTAGTGTGAAACCATGTAATATATAATAAATATGACGTATATGTTCTCAAAACGAACTTAAATTGAATATTCCCCAAATAAATGTTTTACTTATGAGACCTATGTTATGCAGGATAATGTAAAAACTCAGATAAGAACTGGTTTTGGTTAACTTTTATCGTATGCAGACATTTATTTTAACATCACCTGTAAATTGAATGATAATTTTAGGCATTTTACCTCCTTTATTACGACTTTATCAAGTTAAGTCATTTGCTGATTTTCAATTCGGGTTGAATATTTGAATAATTAAGTACTTGATCACAATTGATTCAAAGCAACTTAGGGAATTGTAAGATAAATTTGCTTTTCATGTTTATTTTATTGTATTTTTGAGGGCACTTTCATTGCGACACCTAATTTAAGCGCAAATAATATTCTTTGTTTTTTTGTGAGATTTGATTTATTTAACTGGGTGTTGTTGAAGTGAAGTGAATATGAGTGTTCAGAGTCAATTCTCAACAAATCGAAATTATTATGAGATTTCACCTATGCGATTTAAAAGTGAAATATATCAAAACAATAATTTCAAAATAAACACAATCAAACTTATTAGGTATTCGGTACCAATGATGTTTTCGCATCTAATGATATCTTGGTCCCTATTTTCAAAAGTGAACATGACGTAATGAGGCAAATTTTAGTAAAATCATTCAAAATACCCTATATTAGGTAACTAGATGTCTAGAGAGGAAAAAACAAAGAAGCTGTGGTGAGTGTGACAGAAAAAAAGGTTGAAAAACCTATGTAATGGTTTTTATGAAGGAGAGACATGATACCGACTTATTTTCCAAAAACCATGATTTTAAATGGTACTTTGAACACAAACACTGATCAGTTGAAAATTGGTAACATTTCCAGTTTTCGCCTGGAAACGGAAGTCGGATTCTGAAAACTTTCCTGTTTAAGAACTCTTTCATTTGTAGAACTGCGATTATGTGGAATAACCTTCCTGAGAACGTTTTTCCAGAAATTCAAAGCTAACGTGAATCGCTACTTTTGCACAGGCATCGCTCTTAGTGCGCCTTAAATGTTTTCTCTGTGGTGTTTGTGTTTTGTCTTAAGAAAATGTACTGGAGACCCCATTATGTTGGGTACGGGAGAAATTCCATGCAACAAATTCGAACTTTTGGGAGATATGTTAATTAATTTCTAGAACCGTTTGTTGGACTGTGGAGGGCTGTGATAATAATAGTAATAATAATAAGTTCATTCACATCAGATTGTTTACAATAATTGCATAAAAAACGTTGGGTTGTCATTTGCAAATGAAGGGAGAGAACCCATTTAAGACCAAATGGTTGCGCATGGGTCGTCTGTTGTACAGAATGTTTCCCAAAGAAATAATTACATTTATCATTTAAGTAAAACAGTAATTCCAAGATTCAAAATAATTATGTGTTTGAATAGAATTTCATATTCATGCAGGATAATGCTTCTCTGCATGTCCACAGGGAGATTCAATATTACTTGGGCACACAAAATGAATGCTCGTGACTGGCTTGTGTGCCTACCAGATGCAAATCCCATTGAATATTTTTGGGATCTACTTGAAGTATCTGTATCTGTAGAGTAGGGAGAGTGAGTGTTGGTCCACAGCAGTTAGACCACATTCTCCCAAAAAGTTGTCCTTCTAGGTCCTTTCCAGGAAGGTTAACAGGTCACTAGGAGACATCTCCTTTATATCGGCAGGTGTAGGCCAAGATTCACCAAACATATACTCTCTTATTGATGATAACTCCGGACAATCGCATAGCTGACTGTTTCATCTTGCTGTTCACACATCTTGCATAGAGGTGTGTCCACCAGTCTCATATTATGGAGGTTTTTCCTTAGTTGACTGTGGCCAGTCGGAAATCCTACTGTCAAACGTAGGTTCTTCCTGGTCATCGCCAGATATTTCTTCGGCGCTAGCTTCCAAGGATCGCCCAGGGTGATTCTGGCAAGACTGCTTTCCATCCTATATTATTAGGGATTAAGCATAGGTGTGACGTTTGGCTAGTTCCACAATTGTTGAGGTCATCAGGCCGTAGGTGTCACTGGGTCTTAAAATTCTTAGTCCAGCCGCTTCCTTGGCTGAAGAGTTTGCAATGCGATTACCTTCATACTCCTGTCGTGCCCTTTAACCCACATCAGGGTAATGATATTATCTACCGAGGCTTTGGCTAAATCTTGGTGGTACTCTAGTACTAGCCCTGAGGTAACACGTTGTCTTTTCAAGGCTAATAGGGCTTGTCTGCTATCAGTGCAGATTATTATGTTTTTGCCAGAAATTCCTTTGCTTAGCGATTTAGATACCAGCCAGTTCTGTTTGAACCACGCTAGTATTTTTTCTCTACTTTCTCAATTTATGAAAGACTGAGCAGCTAATTCAAGTGAAATAATTTTGTTTTGTTATTTCATCAAATTTCTGAAAATACACTCAGAAAATGTTACTGTATTTTGAATTTTCTCTTCAAATTCGTTTTTTAGTAATAGTAAATCTATTTTAAACGTTTTCTTTGTGAATGTAAAGAATTATTTAAACATCTGGTGATATATTTAGTTTTCATATTTGGTTTGTTCTAGTTTTATCTTCTATTGATTTACTTAGAACAGATTTATCACTGATTTTTTCTTACAGATCAAACACCTTCCCAGAAAATTGATGATACCTAGGAAAATATTGAAAACTTCCGGATGATGTACCTGAAAATGAGTGAGTCATAAGAATACCCAGGTTCTGTCATTTAATCATACAAAATAAATAGAGGACTATTGATCTACGTCATAGCTATTTTAGTAGTAAAAATTAGATGATAGACATAACCCACATCACGACAGTAAATCCCAGATAACTCATATTTCGAATTAAGCTAAAAAATTAGGAAGATATCAGATAACACGATAATTCGAATAGTCCCATTGGTGCCAATAAAGATATAAAGAAATCAAGATGTTTGCTATTATGCAGATAGATAACGACGTTAGTGGAGGACAGTTCAGAAGAAAAATGCGTTCGAAGTGCGAGTTCATTTGCAAGTATTGTCAAAGAAGATTTACGAAACCCTATAATTTGATGATACATGAGAGAACCCATAAGAGCCCCGAAGTTACTTTCAGCTGCGAAGTTTGCGGAAAAAGTTTCAAGAAACAGGATAACCTTAAACAACATAGGTATGATGAAAGTCAATTTGTTTTACTTTTCTTCATTCAGTGTTGGAGAGCTATCTAATTTTCAAATGATTTGTTCAGTTTTGAAAACTCTCTATTGAAATTCTTGACCTCTTGCTAATTAACTGATATTTTACAACTTCATCAAGTTTTAATGAGTTCTTAACGCGTTAATTTGCGAAGCGATATCTTAGAAATGAACTTGAAAAAAAATGATGAGGGGTTTTCATTATCGTGATAATGTTAAACTCCTGAACCTTGGTTCACTCCAGAGAAACGTTCAATGTTATTGAAATTAATTTTCTGCCGATGGAGGTTAGAAGTGACAACAATATTATCGAATTTTTGTAATATTTCAACTCTAAACATGACAAATGAATTCTTGAAAAGTTTTTGTAAATGACACATATTCAGTATCTGATGAAGACTTTATATCCACAACGGTATGTTTGTTCCATTTTTTTTATAGAAGCGGTTTCTTTCAAAATCAATAATTTGATCGCAATTGAATGAATGAATAATATGCTTTTAATTTTTATGGTTTGAGTCTTCTTTTCGAATATATTCTGTAAAATTACCGAAATTGAAACTATTGAATCTGAAATCGCGACAATTTGAGAATTTGTTAGTGTTTTACAAAAATACTTCTTTCTGCTCTAGTTATTGTAACTTGTTCAATTTCAAAACACGAAAATTTTATACAAAAATGGACAACTAACTCTGCTTCGAAATTTTATCAAAACGATGGATTTTTTTTATTCAAGGAAACATACGAACTCCGAAACATGACAATCGAATCCTTGAGAAGTTTTTCTGAATGCCATATTATCATGAAAGGCAATATCTGAGGATAACTATATATTTCAAAACGGTATGTTTACTCCATTTTTTATATAGATGTGTTTCTTTCAAAATCAATGTGAGCGCAATTGAATGAATGAAGAATATGATTTGAATTTTTATGGTTTGAGCCTCCTCTCATAATTTATTATGTGAAATGACAGAAATTAAAACCATCGGATCTGAAATCTCGACAATTTGAACATTTGTTTTTTGTTTGACAAAAATACTTCTTTCTGCTCTAGTTATTGTAACCTATTCAATCCCAAAACACGAAAAGTTTACACAAAAAGGAAAAATAAATCTGGTTGAAAAAGTTGTCACAAAGATGGAGGTTTTCTTTTATTCAAGGAAACAAATAGATTAATACTCACTGTATAGGTTGATTATTCAATATAAAGAACAGTTAAAGAAGACATAACTTATTCTTTCGAAATTTTAAATCGATTGATTTCAATAAAGCCACCCTGAAATCATTAACATATGTAATTTTTTTCGAGCTCTTACTGGAATTTGGACTATGATGAATGGGAATAGCATAAATTCCAAAACACATCTTGAAAATACCTTTTTTCAAATCTCAGACAGCTAAGAGTTTCTACCATCCATTCAACATGCAAATTTAAAAATATGCTTCTTCAAAGAACGCTTTTATGATTCATTTATTTCCTTCATTCAGTCGTTCCTTTTGTCACTAGCTGTTAAAAATTAGTTACAGAATATTAAATCTATTCCTCTTATTAACGCATGATTGGGGACAGTAAATTTTTGAGAATATATTAAGGTATAGACATGCAACAGACCATGATAAATTCTGTTTATTGCTCATAATAAATTACTCGTATGCCATAAGTGATTCTGCAGATTGCTGTTTCTGTTTTACTTTTTGTAAAAAAAGTAAAATATCTTTTGTTGCATACAAAGCTGAGGGAGCTTTTCTAGAACAAAATCTTCGTATAACAATTATTGTTTTGCTCAGTTTATTGTTCTGCACACTATCACAACAATGCATTTTATTTTTGCGTGTACTTTGAAATAATTTAAATGAGGGAATTATAATTTGACAGATTTAACTTTGTGTATTTTTACTGAAACCAAAATGACCTCCCGTATTCATTGCGAATAAATATTATTATATGTGCGTTTTAGTAGTAGTACAAGTGAATCTCCTTTACAATTTTTGAGTTTGATGGGACATATTTCAAACTCGACGTTAGCATAGTTCTCTCGTTTAAGACGAAATTCAGAAAGATTCTATATTTTAAGAAACAATGAATTGGACTGAGTGGTAGAATTCAAGAATTTCAATGGAGTGTTTCTGAACTAATCGAAGATATGTTTTCCTATCTCTTTTGTATATACTTATGTCTGGTGTAGCTCCTGGTATTGTTAACAAAACATTGTAAATATTTACTAATTTGTACCTACTATTCCAGATGTAATCAGTGCATCTGGCGGTAAAGGGACCTGGTGAATGAACAAGGGCTAACCCAGTCCAGTTTTCTTCTCATAAAATGTAAGATCATCTTTTTAACATTATATTCAAACAAATACTAATTTCTTCTAACTCTTGTACTCATAACGGGTGTGTGAAAGACTTGCGCTGCACACTATACTTTTCCTACGACTTTGAAATGAAAATTGGAAAAATGGATACTTTCTTTCCTACAATAATAATTAATCGGTATTATAAAACGATACAAATTTTCGAATCTTATTCCCGACGAATCATCTTCGACTTGACTGGGAGAAAAATAAAGCGACAGTGAAGTTTATTGCTTCGGCGGATGATTTCCAACCTTCTTATAGCTTGAGGGTTAATCAATCTGCTCCAGACTTAACTAAAAGGAAAGCAGATGATCAACGATACGGTTGAAATATTCATTGGGATTCGGCAACTCGAAAAGTGTGCCCTTACTCGAAGCGTATCCGATTTTATTATTCTGTATATTTTTTTAGATCATATAACTATTTGCATAGGTACATTTCTTCCTTTCTTTGTTTTAAGAAAGTAATTAATGAGACGTTTATTGAAGAATTGGTGAACTAAACCTTTAGATTTTGTCTGAGAATGTCAAAACATGCTGTAAATATGTATTCGACATTTTCAGTCAAAGCAGAAAAATAAATGTAAAGGAATGAAAAGAAAAATAAAAGAAAGGGGCAGAGAGGGCAATGAAGCAGGACGCCTTTCTGTTTAGATGGACTTTGATATAGTTTTCGGCCATGTTTGGGACCACAAAATAGATATACGGAGTGGTCAAATGTAAACGAAATTGATTCGTTGTCAGAATCTCTGACAACATATAAGGAAAACGCAAGAAAATTTGATTCAAGGGAGCATGAAGAGTGCACAATTGTGGTATTTTGACTCCACTACTTCCTTTCACCAAGCGTCGTGGAGTAAAGATAATCGCATTGCCGACTCTTCAGCCAAGGAAGCGGCTGGACTAAGAATTATAGGACCCAGTGACACTTACGGCCTGATGACTTCGTTAATTGCGGAAATAGCCAAACTTCACAGTCATGCTTAATCCCTGAAGAGATGAGATGGAATCAAAGGATATAGTCTTGCCAGGATCACCCTGGGCGACCCTGGGAAGCTGGCGTCGAAGAAGTATCTGGCGATGACCAGGAAAAATCTACGCCTAACAGTGGGATTTCTGACTGGCCACTGTCAACTAAGTAAACACCTCCATAATATGGGGCTAGTGGACACACCTCTATGGAGGATGTGTGAACAGGAAGATGAAACTGTCAGACATGTTTTATGCGAGTGTCCGGAGTTATCGTCTTTAAGAGAGTGTGTGTTCGGCGAGTCTTGGCCTACACCTACCGATATAAAGGAGATGCCTTCCAGTGACCTGTCCACCTTCCTGGATAGGATAGGATGGAAGATGAACTAGGAGGACAACTCCTCTGGAGGATGTACAATGGGTCACATGTAGCCTAAGTGTTGTGGGTCTACACTCACCCTCCCTATTCTACAGATACAGATAGATATATGGAGTGGTCCAATGTAAACGAAATTGATTCGTTGTTAGAATCAATTTCCTAAGGAAACGTAAGAAAATTTGATTCAAGGGGGCATGAGGGGTACACTATTCTGGTATTTTGACTCCTCTACTTCCTTTTACCAAGCGATAATGCCAGTCACGAAAAAATTTGCAAATGGTATGTAAGGTCGAGAAGTCAACGTTTTCACTTTCTCAAAATGTCTTTTCTACGTCTTTCTCCAATGTAGTATTGTGAAAAATGTTCTATCTTGATACTGAAGAATAATCAAGTCATGTTGCGAGAAACACATGTTGATTGTTGATTTAGTTCAACATTTACCATGGCACTCTGTTTGGGACAAAAAATAGAATTGTATAGCCTCCCTGGTAACCAGATTTGTCATTTCTTTTTGTCTCCATATCAAACAGTAAAATTTATAGAACCCATTTAGCGATTATGAAAGAAGTACATTGCAAAACTGTCGATGAGTGCAGTTGAATGACTCCAAAACAGCTTCTCAATGTGTAGAATGAAATTTTCATTATTATGTGGACACAGTGTATGAATTTGTTGATTTGATTTGATGACATATGAATTTGATGATAAACCAATATAGGAATGTAGGCTTTCATTGATAGTGCTGGTTTTCGCGCAATTTCTGTAATGGCGGTTTCGCGCGTACTTCCCGAAGCCAGCATGTCAACCCAATCACGCGGGAAATACGCAGTTGCAGTTGAAACGTTTGTAAGCAAAGAAGACCGAGGCAAAACCCAAAAACCATCCAAAACCTCTAATAAAACTATTGGGCTGAATCTTGAAACGAAAATTCTTTTGTTTCCCTCATACACGTGCCGCCTCAATAAAAAATCGATGATTCCGTATGTTTTGTATCGTTTTCATTTGACCACTCTTCATGAGAAAGGTATATTATGATAAATCCATTTTATATGTTTGAGAATCCCGGTCGAGTTGCTACTAATGTATAACTGTTACATTATATTTAGTTTATTCCAACAAACCCATGAATATATTGAAACTATCGCTTGATTATCATCGTCCTTGAGAAATTATCACGAAAATGTATTTGCTGCCGAAGGTAAACCAGTTTCTGTTGATAACTTGTGAGTATATAGAAGTTGTCGAAATATCGAAATCAGTTGGGGAATAAAAACGAATGTGTAAGCAGAAATTACGTTTTTCATTCTTGACTTGGGTTCAGCTAAAAATGATGATTTGGTGAAATAGGCTAAAACTGTTGAAGCAGTTTGAAGAAACTTGTCCTGTGACAAAAATTTGCAGGAAAAAAAGAATCATAGAATATGAGGGCCTCACGTGTTTTTCAAAATGAAATTCACTAAATTCTGAGTTCAAAGTTGAAATTTAATGAGATTTCAAGTTTGAAGTCGGAATTTGACAATATTTCGAGATTGAACTCAACATTCAATAACTATGCTATCAATAAATTCCGAATTGAATTTCAAACTCGGAATCTCATTAAATTCACACTGTAGATGCGGAATTTAGGGATTTTTTTCAAAATCTCACTTCCGTAAATTTCTCTCGTGTGCAAACTGATAATTTTTATATCAATCAACGAATTGAAAGCAATGAAAGTGTGGAGAAATGGATGATTTTTTTTCAGAGCTATAATATTTCTCCTCATATTTGAATCAACAATACAATTCTTCACTAGCATAAATTTCATTGGAAGACTATTGTCCTTTTTCACTGCATATCACTAAAATCATTCCTTTTTCTTTTTCAGGACAATTCACTACCCATCCAGTGCAACATGTAGTTGCTTGAGTGGCAGATATTAATTTTCATAGGCTTTCAATAACAATTTTCCAGAACGCAGTATTTACAATTTTCAGTATCTAATTTTTATCGTGTATATATTTAGAATAGGTGTAAAAATAACATATGAATGTTCTATCATTGAAATTTATTTCAAAGAATCGACCACAACTTTCTAGTCTCAAAAATGTTTTTCGAATGAATATATGAATTTTTATATTTTCATGATTTTCAAAATGTTATTCATCACTGATGGTTCAATGCACATTTCATGAAAAAATCGTTTTGTTGGAATTTTTCTGAAGAGATTTCGAAATAAAACTTCAATTGCCAATATTCATCGCTTCAAATGGTCTGGTTATTTTTGGAAAAAATACTGAATAGCAGTTTAGTTTGAACGCTTTTGAGGTAGAAATATCATTTCTGTTCAAGACAAGTATATTTATACCTTGAGAAAGAAAACTTCTTGATGTTGTCCAACCAACGCTTACTATTATACAGAATGTAATAAGTTATATAACATTCATATTGTAATTCAAAACATTCATGTGATAAATAGAAAAGTTGAATCAACTTGAAAATTCTAAAGTAAAGGTGACCATTATGTGAAACAAAAATGATGAATTACTAGAACATCCAGCCCTGAGAACTACAATATAGCAAGTTACACTAAATTGTCGAATATTCTATAAAACTAAATTCATTTTTGTATCTCATAAGAAGTTATTTGCGAAAACATATCCATTTTCACAATTTTAATGATTATTGGTACTGTTATACATTTCAATTGGTTCAATATTTTTCAAGCACCAGAAAATTTCAGTTCTCAGGACTGGCAGGACATTTGAATGATGTGAAACGGATATGTAAATAGGGATTGTGAGATCTGTCCCCTTTTTGTCTGATTGCAAAACGGGTGGCACTGACTCCAACAATTCCGAAAAATTTATGTAAATTATTTATTGATAGAGTAATTAATTGAAAAAAATAAATAATATAAAGTAATCACATTTCTTTTATTCGCTTGTTTCAACCCATGCTAGTTCAAAATAACTATCCTGACGCTACTTTATTGATTTGAGAAGAATTCACAGTCTACTTCTTGGTCTGAAAAGTCTCGGACTAAACACATGGCGCTAATCTTATCGCCTTCACCGCTTCTTCAGTTAGTACTAATCTTCAAAAGAAAGCTGTTGAAATTTTACTGACACTACTTTTGTTATTTTCAAAACAGTGGATCAAAAACAATTCCGTGTTTTATTTTACACTCCTTCTTGATGGGAAAACTACCCTTCAAGCGAAGCAAGTGTTATAAGGACTCCGCTCTATCAGAAACAACAATAAAACGTTGCGTTTGCTAACTCCAAACGTGGTCGTAGAGACAGCGATGATGCAGAAGGCAGTGGAAGTTCAAATACAACAGTAACATCAGAAAACATTGAAAAAAAAATCACAAAATCGTTTTGAACGATCGAAAAGTGAAGTTGCGTGAGTTAGCTGACATTATATAGATATCAAAAGAACGTGTTGGCTTTATATTGCATGAGCATTTGACTATGATACAGCTTTGTTCAAAGTGGTTCTACGGGAGCTCACTGTTGACCAAAAAGAGAACGTCTTGATGATTCTGAGCAGTGTTTGGCCATGTTTAAATATAACAAACTGGAACTTTTGCATTGATATGAGACAATGGATGAAACGTCGATCCATCACTTTACTCCGGAATCAAAAATATTGCCATCTGAGTGGACAGCAACTGGTAAACCTCGCACGAAAGCACAACAATCGGCTGGAAAGGAGTAAGAAACTGACGTTAATATTACGTTTTCTAACGTAATATTGACTGTATTTCGGGTACCAAATTCCAATCGTATTCATCATCTCCTTGGGTAAGGAAAATTTGAAATATATTTCAGAGTTCATTTTGAAGGTGTACCAAATGCCCGCTGTGTCACCTAATGGTGGCTTGGAATCATCTTGGAGCCCCAATTTCATTAGTAAATTCTGGTTCTCAACACCTTGGTTGTCCTTTCTGGTTTCATATCCTGGAAGATTCTCAGGCGAAGAACTAACTTCATCTAGGACGGGTTCGTTCAAACTGAGATATACCGTGAACCAAGTTTTTATTTCAAGAATATAGGAGTTATGAATCTGAGTTCGCTGACCAAGCTTGAGTACAGAGTACACATTATAAATAAATGTCAAGACCAATTCCATTCATTCTGTTTACTGAGTTTGCTCTGGTAATTTCGAAATAAAGTATTCTTTGAATGGGATTATCGTACATCGAATACTCAGCTGGTGCAGCCGTTAGAAAAAGGCTAGTTTTTTTTATCAGAAGAAAACGCATTGTGACCGGCTCCGAACAACCTGAGTTTCAATCATTCAAACTTATTGAGTGTTTCAGTATTTTAGTCTCCAAAAAAATTCGTTGCTATGTCAAAGTATCCTTTTGTTACTTTCTAAATTTTTTAAATTTCCATCAATGAAAAATATAATGATTTTGTTGACAATCTCCATCAGTAATAGTCCAAAAGTTGATCAAATTTTTTTGAGATTTTCACTAGAATAGTTAAAATACCACAGTAGAGTGTAATTGGCACAAACTTTCAATATCTATTTAAATATTTCTGATTCCATTCCTGAAATCATTATAAATAATTCACCAACTATTGCCTAACTGTCCAACAAAAATGCTACCTTGAGGATGTTAGGTGAGGACACTCTGGTCCAATTACCAGACGGTTCGGAATTATTCATTAAGCTGGCCTCCAAATTATAATAGATTGTGTATCTCACTTTTTCCTGAAGTATATTTTCGAACGCAACCGCTGACGGCGACAATGAAACCATCCACTCTGCAATGGAAAACTCATTAGTTGAAATCCTGTAGGAAGTTTGCCAGTCCCAAACGACACAGGTGATGCTTGGGAGTACGTAGATTGAGGTCATTGCAGAGACCATCGACGAGACCTGGGCAGTAGGCAGATTGAGACCTCAGTGTAGCCATAGCTTCCTAAATGGCTTCAAAGTAGTCGAAGTCGAAACGTCAAACAACTAAAAACAAAGGACGCGGTTGAACACGAACGTCAGAATATCATATATACACACATAACATGATTCACCTCAACACCCCCACTTTCCTATTGTCATTTTCCGAAAAATTTTGCGAAATGCGTATTAAATAAGGAAACAATTTTCTGAAAATGCATATTGTGGGTATCTAATGGAACATGTACTTCATTTACAAGTACCTAGATTCATAAAATGAAGGTAGGTATCTAATGAAAGAAGTTCTTAGGACTATCCGTGCATTAACTTCGATCTAATCTCATCAAAACTTCGAAAAAATGAACTGTGAGTACTCTAAGAAAGACTTGAAAACTTACTCAGATCAGATGGAGTATAATGTGAAGAATTCTATTGACATAGAGTTAGTCGTAGACCAATCACTGGGAGCTAGTATCTCTACATATATTATCTCTACAGAGTCAGCCAGATATCAAAGAGAAATATGCCACTGATGTACTCGAGAAGCCTCTAAAAGTTTAAGGAATCCCAAAGTATCCCAAAACCCAAGCATGAGATACTCCCGAAAGGGCCTCATGTTGAAATAAATAATCCGAAAGCAAATAATGAGTGCATAGAATAATTTTTCCAGATTTTTAGGGAAAAGAGAAATGTTCATTCAATTTGAAAAGTACTGAACTATAAGCATCCAACAAAAAAAAAACAACCCAAACAAAGATAGATGCGCAATCAAAGCATGATCATCATATAGTTTTGGATCTATTGGGTCAAATAAACAAGCCTCCTTACGCTGGCCAACCAGATTCAACTGCAATCGGCTGGCGGAATTCACTGTTACAGTCAGTTATGTTTTAACGCCTGTGGTGTGTACATCTGTATTTGTAGAGTAGGGACATTGTACACCCTCCCGAGGAGTTGTCCCCCTAGGTCATCGTCCAACCTGTCCTTTCCAGGAAGGTCACTAGGAAACATCTCCTTTATATCGGCAGGTATAGGCCAAGACTCGCTACACACACTTTCTTTGGCAACCTTGAGGTGTCTCACGACGGTCTCCGCAAAAGTTTTGGAAGGTGCAGCGATATTACTGTCGTTGCGCGACTTCTTCAACTTTCTTGAGGTTCCCTCCGTGGAGGTGCTCAAGTGAGGGCGCTTTTCTATAGGGGCAGCCGGTTACTTGCCTTTATTCAAGGCGGAGCTTTTGGCGCCTGGCGCAGGAAGTACCCTTGCTGTTGGAGGTAGAATGAAGAAGGAGGTAGAGTGAAGAAGGAGGAAGGAGCTCTTTTTGGCCCTCGATGCCGCAAAGGCGCTTACGCTTCGGCCTTTATATTACAGTACGAGGTGATCTGCTATGTCCAGCCTCATTCCAAGCGGTAGATTTGAATGTACATTTCTGTTCATCCCTAGCCCCCGCCATAGAATGAGATGAACACTTCCGTCCAGCCTCGGGATAGATTTTTGTTTTTGTTGTGTCTATTTTTGTGTTTGCTTCATTCATGTGTTCCCACGAGTAGCAGGGGAAGAGTTGGTCACCTCTGGCAGAGCCCCGCATTAACACAGGTTGGCTGAATACAATGAGGTTTCGCCCCAAGAGGATCGTTCGTTATGGCATATCATCCTGCGGCCACTCAGCTGTTTTCACGATTCCTTACACCTTACCTTGGGTAGGCTGGTCCACGGTGGTATGTTTCGTAAAGGCTTTTGGAGAGTTTTAGCTCCCCTCACTCTACCTTTTTCTCCTACTGACCAGGAGTCCGGCGACCCCTTCCGTAAGGCCGCATTGTCTTTTTGGACAGGACCCGCCACCTGGGGACGCGCACGATTGGTAGCCCAACTCACATATGGTGTGTCCATATACGGTATTTCAAAGCTTGAAATTTTCGAAATGTCAAGTACTGATACGGCTAAGGAAACTGCCAATTTGTGCCCCTACATTCCACCTAAAAAAAATCCTATTCCCAGCCGCATATTACTGAAAAAAAATCGGTCGTTTCTTGGTGCGACTACAATTAGCATTGTCTGGACGATTACGTGCACTATACATAATAAAGTTTTGGAGCAATCCGTTGCTTAGGAGGACAGAGTACCTATAAGGTAACACTGAATTCATTTTTGAAAGTTGAGAATACTGTATGGAATGGAATATCCAGTCTTTCAAGGGACTGTTTTCACGCTTGTTGCCCTCTTTTCCCGGCCTATGAAAATAAATTTCACGCGAACAGTTTAATTTCCAGAGAATTTGAAAATCGCGGCGTAACTCGTTACAACTCTCTATCAAAAACGTTTACATCACGAGTTTAGCTGACCGGAAAACTGTGTATAAGTAGATTCCGCATTTCAGGTAATTTCATTATGATAAAGGAAACCCGAAGCGCTTGAAGGTTACTCGAATTGCCTGGAGGTTCCCGAAATCTCCTTCTGTCGTGTTCCAGTTCCCAGCCCACTAAGATCACGACACGACCTTTTCATTTACTAAATTGACCATCACGTGATACCCACTTCGTCCTCTCATCTGTATATACACAATCACCATACAAAACCACTGTATTTGTGAAACGGCTGTTTGTAAATTATATTTTACTTCAAAAATTCGTGTTTGGTTTCGAAATATGTAATAATGTATTCTATTATCATATCTGTTCATCAAAATGTTAAATAAGATTGTATTTCTGCACAAATTATTGAAAATTTGAAAGATTTTCAAATCACATAATTAGAAAATCTGTCATATGATAATGCGTAGTATTGCAAAAAAATTCATGAATTAAACAGTTTCTTGGATAAACTGGATATCGATTTCGATATTATTATTTTGACTGAAACTCATCAATGTGAAAATGTGGATATTTTCAATGTTGAGGGATAATAAATAATATTGATAATAATAATAATAATAGTAATACTCGTTTGGAGTAGTGAAGTGGACTCGGGAGGAGCTGTATCAACTCGACGTAACCCGAAAAATTATGCATATCTATAGGAGTTTGCATCCCAAATCGTCCGTTCCACGGTTGTATTTCCCCCGACAACAGGGAGGCTGTGGACTTTTGAGTTTGGAGTGTCTACATGAATGGTACTGGATGCAGCCTGTAAAGTCGTCAGGACTTCGGATCCCCTTCTCTGCATGGTCCGTGACCATGAGAGAGCAGGAATTGGAGCTTTTCTCCTTAGGGCAGCTGCCCGAGCAGCTGATGAACTCGGTATAGTTTTCGACTCTGAACGAGGTGACTACAACTCTGTCACCGAGTTGGAACCCGTTCAGCAAAAAGCTCAGATAAAAGCCGCAGAGATCACCTTACTTCTGCGGAGACACAAGGATAAGCCAATGCATGGGGTCTTCTTCAATAACATTGGAGACCTTGGCTTATCAAAGCGCCTGACGTTCGCTTTTCTCAGGTCGAGTGGGCTGAAGTCGGAAACTGAGGGGTTCATCATGGCTTGCCAGGATGG
>WOGO01000297.1:0-25777 GCA_015342085.1 Leptinotarsa defecta
AAGTGTTATGCAATTCGAGTGTTGAGACGTCACTTGAAAATCGATACACTCAAAATGGCATATTATGGGACTGTTTAACCTGTGCTGAAATGTGGAATAATTGGTATGGGGAGGGAGTACACAACTGGAACGTATTTTCATAATACAAAAACGTTTTTCGAACACAATGTTCAATATGAATTACACAGACACTTGTCATGGTACCTTCAAGGGTAACAAAATGCATACTGTCCCTAAACATAGATTGAAATATACAGAGGATGGGCCGCCACACGCATCAATTGAATTGTACAACCATTTACCATTGATTATCAAAAAAAGATCGGTGAAGACAATTTTTCAAAAACGTGTTTTTGATCTGTTGTGTGACATTGAGCCATATTCATTACAAGAGTTCATGGACAAATTACCTGTTTCAGTTTGCGCTAAACTTCCCAGTAACTTTAATATTACATTGTACTCATTGTACTCTGTGATATATAGTTATTTTTACTCATTTTTATATACTCATTGTATTCAGCTATGCCACGTGATTTTATTAAGGGGTATTTGTGTTGTTTTCTGACTTCAGTTTTATCAATTGTTTAAATTGAAAGCTTCAATAAATTTATCTATATACTTATCTATCTATTTTAATGAGGATCTGAAAGTGATTTTGAATTGGGGTGAAAGTAACTAGGTTCAATTCAATGCCACAAAACCTAGGCATCGGTTTTCTCTAACAAGATAAATGTTTCCAAACCGGATATTATAATGTCACGGTAGACAATTCCGCTTTCAGCTTCGATAAGTTTCTTGGCGGTTAAGGTGGACACCATTATGTCTTGACACACTCATGTTGCTGGATTTGCAGAAGCTGCTTCTCAAAAGCTTGGACACTATTCCGAACCAGAAAACTGTTCACACCTCAGTAACTTTCGATGCTTTATAAAGCTTAGATCAGATCTCCTTTGGAGTATTGTTCTCATGCATGGAGCTCCACCCCCAAACAGACCCTGAAGCTGCTGAATTCATCCAGGCAAGAGATATCCTCTTGATCGAAGATGCGAACATCACTTGCCACCTCATTAGTGGGCTATGTCCACTGAACGATTTGAATTCATTTCTTTAGATATACACCAATAACGGTACATGTCATAAATACGTGATAGACTGTAGCTGCTCATCATTTTGAGGTTCAACTCAGTAAACCTCGAACTTTACTGTTTGAGAACTCTTTCATTTGGAGAACTGCATCTATATTGAATAAACTTCCAGAAAACGTTTTTCCAAATTGATTCAATCTCCAGCAATTCGAATCCAATGTGAATCACTACTTCCGCACAGAAACCGCCCCAAGTGCACCTTGAGGTTTTTCCTGTAGTGCTTGTGTTTCATCCTTGAAAACAATATCAACATAAAATGGCAGGTCTTAACATCCACGTTCATAGGCTTTTTACGTTCCGTTTGAGTAATGAAAGGTATGATATCTACAAATTTCGTAGAGGAGTTCATTGGGAAGAAGCTTCGTGAGTCTTCGACTTTTCGAAAATACATGAGTCAAAGTTCATCGTCATGTTAAATGTATCGTATATCACCAGCAGATTTTTTTAAAATTTCTACTCTGAATCATTGATCTGTTTTAAAAAATTTAACTGTATTCTGTTAGATATGGAACCAGAGTTTCAGAGTTGGGAATTAGTTTTGTCCGTCTAATGAAACCACCAACTTGGTTCGTGGAATGCTCGTTGAGAAGAGAATTGTATTTCTGGTGGTTGGGAAAAGTACTTGTTTGGGATTTATTATTTGTCATAGATTTCAGTTTATGCTTTATTACTGCATATGAACATCATCTGGGTTTCTTAGGAGTACTCTTCATGATATTTTCAGTGAATGAATGAAATTTGCCTCGATAATAATTGAAGGATCATCAATATAAATTCAGTAGAAGCTTTCGAACAAAATCATTTTGATAAATGAACAGAATTATGTTACAAAAAATACAATATGATGAAAATAATACACATTTCTCAACAAAATACTTTATTTCAACAAAATAAATTACATGTTCTATGAGAACTACTTTTCACGAAAACAGACAAAACTGATGTTTTCTTCAAAAATAGGAATCACAATTGCCATAAAATTTTCTAGTTAACACTAACTTTCCACTTTCACTTCAGCTATTACTTTATCTGAACTTTCAGATCTGTCATCAAATCCCCTATTATCCATCCCTGTCATTTCCCTTCTTTCCTTTCTAAAATAAGCTTCAATATCTTCTAGAGTTTTGTTATGAGTTTCAACAAGAACGAATTTACAATATATTGCTGATATTATAGAAGCTGCAACAAAAACCATCAAGGTTCCACTGAAATGCAAAGCCGTATTCATATTATTGTAAATTTTCACACAAATAAAAATGAATATTTGAGCTATACAAATAACTACACCCATCATTATTGGTCTCACTTGAATTGAGAACATTTCTCCTACCATGACCCATGGTACTGGGAGCATTCCAACCATACTGAAAGCCACGTTCAACATGATTCCTATTAGTGGAAGATAACTAAGAATTTTAGTTTGATCAGAGTTCACTTCGTAATATTTGACATAAATAGTTACTATCAGCATAGTCACAGCCATTCCAATACTTGACATTGTACATAATATTTTTCTTCCCGATTTATTTATCAAATACGCTAGTATAATCGACATTGAGAAACGAATAGCACCAACAATAATCGACGCCACATATTCATTAATATCTACAGAGCTCTCTTTGAAAAAATTTACTGCATAAAATAACAAAGTGTAGATTCCAGAGAACTCTTGCAGAAAAAATAATCCAACTAGGATCAGAAAAGGTTTAACATTCTGAGGGCCAAAGTACATTTCTTTGAAACTGATGGTTTTACTCCTATTCAATTTTTCATTTTCGTGGAACCTGTCAACTTCTTGCTGCGCCAACGCGTTATTTCTTCTGAACCATAGAAGAACGTCAAATCCTTCGGTAACCCTATTTTGCTTCAACAGATAGGCAGGACTCTCCGGAATGAATTCTATGGCAATGACTGAGAAAATACCAAAAGCTATACTGATGTAAGCAACTTTAGCCCAATCCATGTAATAGCCTAAAGTATATGTAAGGACGATGCCAAAAGAGGTACATATTGGTCCCAGTGCCTGCATGAAACCTCTTGACTCTGGTGTTGAAATCTCTCCCACATAGGTGTAACACGCTGTGGACATTCCTGAAACAAAAAAATATATTCAATTTTCTTCTGTGAGTGATTTTGAAAGCTAGAAGAGAATAGAAATGAGAATGAAAATGTGAATTGAATGAATACAAAAATGAGCAAATGAAAATATGAAATGCAAAAAGTGTGTAAGAGAAAATATAGAATGTGTGAATATATAAAAATACGCCTGAGAAAGCCATTGTATTGTTAAATACGTGCTGCAGTTTTGTGAATTGTTCAGTAAAAATCTCACAATGAAGTTATGAATACTCCGACCCGTTATTTAATGAGAATCAATAACACTATACATGATGATAATTATGAAATATTCAGAATGGATTTTATTTACGACGCGTTTCGATAAACGGTAGCTTCGTCAGCTAGACTAGTGCGCAAAACGCTTCCGTTCAACGGAACGCATCTCAAATTTGATTTATTGTGAAAATCTTTAATTATTATCTTGGATAGTCACATTGAAGTGTAACTTGAATTAAATAAAAAAAGTTGTGATTGCGAGAAAATGTTATCGTAAGTTATGAAGAACAATAAACAGAATTAAAAAAAACTTGCAAAATTCAGTTATCGTGAAGATAAAATACAACAAAATACAATATGGAATCAGAAAAAGTCATGAACGGAGGTTCTTTCTGTACATTAGTCTTCTGCTGTCATTATTATTCTCGTAAGAATTTTTTGAAAGGAGAAAATTGAAAAACTGATGCATCCGAAGAATTGTTTGGAAATGATAATGAAAAATTATGAAAACGTAAAGGAAATAGAGATCACTCATTCAAGTTTTCCGAAGGAACAATTTGTTCAGGTCAATCTCGACTTACCTACACTGTAGGTTAATGGACTGACACCTATCAGAAAACAACTATTCCCCTGGATAATACCACGGAGGGCATTGGATTATATTCAACAGGTGTCAGTGCAGGAATCTTCACAGAAGTATTTTCTTCATATTCTTTTGGCAATACAACTGCTGAAGCCGATTTTCAATTACTGAAACGGACCCACATGCAGACCAGTTTTGAGCTAGTTGACCTCTCGTCAGTGCAAGGTAGTAGCTATCATCAACCTAAAGTTGACGATATTCCATGATTAGAAATCGAGTACCTTTTAGAATATCATTTCTCTAACCAAGCTGAAGCGAAAGGCAGACAACAAATTTGTCATCGCTCCATTTGGTGAAAAAGGTACTAATCTATCGCATATCCAAAATTCGACCAATTTCTTATATAAGGAAAGAAACCTTCGCATATATTCAGTGGTCATACTTGAAGACTGGCTGTAAATCAAATTAGCTTAAAGAATATTTTGTTCAGGCCAGTTTCGACTTACCTACACTGTAGGTTAACAAACTGATACCTAACAGAAAACAATAATTCCCTTAACTAGTTCCACGAAGGGTGTTGGATTTTATTCAGTAGGTGTTAGTGCAGAAATTGTCACAGAAGTATTCTCTGCATGTGCTGTTGGCAATCGATTTCAAATCGCAGGGACGGGCACACTTGCAAACCGGTTTCGGGCTGTTTGGCCTCTCGTCAGTGCAAGGTAGTGGCCAAAATCAACCTAAAATTGATGATATTTGATAATTGGAAATCGAATTCCTCACAAAGTATCATTCCTCTAACCAAGCTGAAGCGAATAGCAAACAACAAATTTGTCATCGCTTCATCTGGTAAACAAGGCACTAATCAACCGCATATCCAAAATTCGCCGTAACATATATTCAGTTGGCGTATTTGAAGACTGGCTGTGAGTTGAATTAACTGAAAGAACAATTTGTTCAGGCCAGTCTGGACTTACCTACACTGTAGGTGTGTGTCCGTTCCTATAATCAAAAATGGATTTCAGCATATGCAGGAAATACTTCTGTGAAGATTCCTGTAATATCACCTGTTAGATAAAATCCAAGACCCTTCGTGGTACTAGCCAGGGAAATAGTTTGTTTCTGATAGGTGTCAGTCCATAAATCTACATTGTAAGAGAGTCGAGACTGGCCTGAACAAATTGTTTTTTCAGTTAATTTGGTTTACAACCAGTGTTGAAGTATGCCCACTGAATATGTGAAGATTTCTTCACATATTCATTCCTCAAGTAATTTCATCATCAGGTTCTGGGAAATGTCATATATCCCAGAATATGTCTTCATACAATTTGAAATCAAAACCAGTGAAATTTTTTATTCGTTTTGTGTGAGTTCGTACAGAGTGGATGTAATTAGGTCGAAATGAATTCAATTGAAACTGTAGAGGATGTTAAACTGAAAAAAAACACAGGAGAGCAACTTACTATTTCAATGTGCCAAAGTCGACAATCATTAGCAAAGTTGAAGAAAAACATGTGGAAAAAAGTGGAGGGCAAACTATGTAGACTAGTGAAGAGAAAACAGACGTGAGTTTGGGAATACTAACTGCTACTGAGTAGGGTTTTCCATTATTAAAATTAGATATCACAATCACTTTCTGAAGCTACCTTGATATATGTGGAAAAACCATATGCGAACGGAGCATTCCTTTCAAATACTAGAATTGCAACATTATTTTCGACGTGCGATTCATTATTCAATTCGGCGTGATTAGGCTAGTTCACCTCATAATGGAACCAACTTGGTTGGTAAAACGCGCGTCGAATGTAGTTATGATGTTTCAGAAAAGTGCTTGATGAATAGGCTCCCTTTTGTTTTCTATTCTCAATAAGAATCTATATGATTGCTTATTACAAAAATTTTCAGTTGCAGTGAAGACCTATCTCTACCTAAGAAATAATTTGGGTTTTGAACAAATTACCTGCTGCTACTCCAGTAATCAATCTCCCAGCATACAACCAGTTGATGTTTTGGGCCAAACCAAGACAGATCCATCCCAGTACAAACGGAAGACTCGATATTTGAATTGATCTTCGCCTTCCGAAGTATTCTGCCAGTACGCCCGACAGTATTGAGCCAACCGGATTTGTTATTGTTCCCAAACTAGCTGCAAGATAAAAATCGTATAGGGCAAAGAATTTTGCAATAGGTGCCATACACTATGAGCTAGATATCAATCAGCTATACGAGAAAGATGGAAAATAAGTGGAAGCATTTATATGCATTCCTTCCAGCAATTCAGATGGAATGTAAAAAAATAACATAGCACGACATATATAATCCCAAAATGTATTGATCATACTTATATATGTCATACACAATTTTGGATGAGGCGCGTCGAATTCAAGTGGATAGTTAAACATTGGAAAATGAAAATTGACTGATTCATTCAAGGTTCACTATTGGTTTGAAAAACTGTTATTGATAGAATATGTGAATATTCGAAAACAGTTTTAAGAACATTCAATGAATTCCATTCGGAAGAATGAAATCAACGTTTGTTCCTGTGATTTGCATTATTGGATTCCTGAGAATTTCTGAAATGAGGAATTCGATTGGCATCATTTTCATGGTTATGTACCTACAAACAATGATATAGAATCCCTATGAGGCTCTGAAAGCCCAGTTAGCAAGAGTTTTACCCCACATTTTCCAAATGATGGGGGTTTTTAAAAAGTTTAGCCTACTGTGTTCGAATTGGAAATGTAATTCACCTCGTTTTTCTGCCAAACATGGCTTTCGGTTGAATCAAAGCGGGCTATCTAAATTGAATATCATAGAAATATCAAGCATCAAAATAAATCAATCGCAGTTGGTGAAATTGTTTGTCCTGATGTTATCATTCCAAGTTCACACATATAGCACTTTTAAAATCAACTCATGTTTGATGACTGTTATCTCAAGATAAATGAAAGATGAGACAATAATAATGAAAATGTGTTTTGTTCGCAATATCTTTCGCAAAGCAAATTGTTAAGTCTGGACAGAGAATATGCATATGTTTATCTCAGAAATTTACAAATAATGAGTGAAAATCAATTTGGTTTTGAGATTATGATATAACCACATGATAAGCTGCGAAATATTTTTCCTAGAATTGAGTATTTTTTCAATTCTGTGTTTTGTTCACAGTATCTTTTGCATATCAAATTGTTAAGTATGTCTGGATTTATGTTTTGTCGAATATTATCAGTTAATTTCAGAAATTTTCACATAATTAGTAGAGATACAAGTTAATTTTCAAATAATGGTGTTATCACATGATTACATGTGTTTTTTCCAATTCTTCACCATAGACAAATTTCATTTGATTCGTAAAAGCTAAAACCAATAAAATCATTCCCAGGTGTCATACATTTTTCATACAAGTATATTGATAGGTTGAAATTGTGACATCGAAATCTTTTTCTTTCGACGAAAATTGCTTTATAATACACATTCAAGTCACACAAACCAGTAATATTCATTTCAGTATCAATGAATAATTATATATGGATCAAGATATGTCGCTGCATGATTTGAATATTGGGTATTTATGTATTGATATGAAATGTACTTTTCTTCCTTGAATTTCATTTGTACCGTGAAATGATATATTGGAAACGCATCGATTAGTGTCAACGAGAAAAGCCCACCGAAAAGTAGACTAAAACTTCTGCTTTTATTCATCAGAACTACAACACTGTTCTTGATGTGCGTTCAACCAACCATCTGACTGAGTATGTCACTTCATCTTCTGAAAACGCTAACTTGCTTGGTGAATCGCACAGCGAGAAGGGTGTTGCAGTTTTCTGATGTTTGAAAGCAGTACTTGTTTTGAAAACTGAAGGGCAATTTGGATAAGTGATATATTCAAACTTTCCTGCAGGAACCGGTGCATTGGAAATATTTTGTTGATACACATAGTAGAATGAAGATTCCATGAATTGGTCTATGAGAAATAAAATTTATCCGAGAGAGTGTAGTAGATACATAAAATTTAAAAAATAAAATGTAGATCATATGGGTTCTGATTTCGAATGGAAAGTAACAGTTATATCAAATATAATTTCAGAAACCACTCAACATTCAACACTCGAAATAATTTGTTTCTTGTATCTATAAAATAATATAACTGTTTTTTTAGGTAGTTCACCGACATTTGACCGGAAGTTTCTCTTTGTATTGTGTGAAATTGAATTAAATAATAAATAGTGAGAGGGACCTTGACAATTCGCATATCCAGTCCCATGTATAATGGTCGCACTGAACCACCTTGTAACAATTATCGCAATTTATTTCCGATATCAGTTAGGTTCATTTTGGAAGTACCTTCTATCTTTAATTACACACGCACCAGACACCTGTGTTCTGATATCAATCAATATCCAATGAAGAAGGTGTTTGATATAATTCACAAGGTACCGACATATGTATGATTACTTAATGAATGAGAATACTACAGGATAATTCCTGTCCAATTGTTTTTTATCATTCAAAGAAGAGAATGTAGTCAATAAATATAATGAAACTGAACGATTCGATTACTTTGAAGAGCAATTTGCACATTCTATGGAATGGAATGAATGCATTGTATCAATAATTATTTATTGTTACGATAATTTCGAATATTGCACCACTTGTTGATACCGTCGGAAATATATTGTTTGCTGAATAATGATGTGATAATGTGAAAAAAAAATTAACGTCATTCAGAATTTGCAACTTACCTATCCAAGATGTTTCATCTTCAGTCAAATTTCGGTATTTTTCACTGACATTGAGTTGGGGAAGGAGTATTGCGCTATAACTTTGACAAATGCCTATCGATATTGATACCGAATGTGCACATATGACTGCTATCACCTGTAAACAAACAGTGCATGAGAGAGGGTTACTACTTTGTTACAGTATGACAAAAAATTCAAATATGCGTCCATGACAACTAGGAGAGATGGCCATTATTATTCAAGAAGAGAGGACATCTGTTTTATCTGTCAGTTTATAGATTATTGATTGTTTTATAAGATGCTTAACGTATCCATGGTACTTGGACTGAGAAGTATTGGGCGCGTATATGGTATTTCGATTTATGTCCATGGAATAACTAGAAAAACTTTAGAGAAGATTGAGAAATCAAGGCAATAAAAAGGATCCTCGGAATCTTTATGTGAATTCCATTCAGAAAATGAAAAAAATCTTATCATGCCAATGAGTGGTTTCCCAATAACGAACGATGACACGGGGAATATTGTCATTTTTGCGAAAAATTTCAGAATCGATCAGGGCAGAAAATTGGTATGGAGAAGTATTCACAGCCAATTTTACGAAAAAAAGACATACAATAACATTTATCGAACGTTTGTAATTTTTTGCCGCCAGCCTGTATTATCAAAGATGAAAGTAAGAAACCAGAGAACGAAGATGGAATTTCTCCCGGATCAGTTGTTTCTATCTTGGTGGAATCAGTCTATATAGCTTCTGTGATATTTTATGAATGAAATTCAGTTTCGATTCTAACCTATGCAAACGATAATGATAGCAATAACTTGTCATCACCCAGTCACCCGTCACATTTGTATCGTACTGTTTTTAAACCATTGAAAACTTATTCACTGACTGTATAAGAAACAGGTCATCGCATTACTAGGCTGCAATTTGGTATGCTACTGATCAAGCTTGTGGAGAAGCAGCCTCAGTAGAGGCGAATGAGTTTGTTTTCGCCACATGTGGCTGTACGTAGAAGACCCTATGGCACTGACGATTGTCCTCAAGTTCCATGCATACTGCATCAGGACGGCACAGAACGGGAACATGTCGAGAGTGGAACTTGACGTGAAGTTTCGTTTCTCTTTCTATGATTTTCTATGGCCAACTGCGTCTTGAGAAAGACTAAGCAGCTAATTCGTGCATTATCTATCAACCAGGAGGTGAAGAAAGCAATCATTACAGAGAACCGAGGTATTACTATTTCGTTTATATTGGCTCCCAAAAATTCACAAGTCGAATGTTTCACTAAGGCCGATCGTCAGGTCGTACTTATCGGGTTTGCTACATCCACTAAAAAGATTCGTGATTCAAAATTGAATCCTCATGACATTTTTGTGAGTTTCGATATCGTATCTCTATTCACAATGGTTCAGTTTGGTGAAAAATTGCAACTCATCAGCGGATCCTTCCTTCCAGACATCATTTGAACATTGCTAAACATCAACAGTGAGATGGAAAATTGTATGTGCAGAGATAAAGAATTTCAATGAGAAGTGCACCAAGTCCAGTCATTGCCAACTTCTATATGGAACAGTTCTATCGACGATATTTAGAACACTCGCCGGTTCGACTCTCCTGCTGGTTACGATATATGATGATACCTTCGTTGTTTAGTCACGGAAAGAAGGAATTGGCAAAATTTCGGGAATATTCAAATTCTTGGAATCCTGAAATCCAGTTTACAATGGATAAAGAAGAGGAAGTCAGAATCGATTTTCTGGAGTATTCCAATCAAAAGTTATCAGAACTCTGGTAGGGATGGAAAGATATATCTGCAACCATAAGGGCTAAAAGAGGAAAATTGTCATATAAATAATTCGTTTCTGGGTAACGGATATGGGGAGGCCAATATCAATCGAGCTTCAAGACCCATACAGAAAGACTCCATGGCAACACTGGAGCAAACTGCCAATGAAAAAATCTTTATGCGCTACCGGAGAGGTATGACGGTTTGAATGAAAAAATCACGAAAAACATAGAGTTTGGGTCATTTTCAAGTTCACAAGAACGATAAAGTATAGTCTCAGGTCACAAAAAGACCCCAGAGATCCTTGAGGGACCCAATAGTTTACCGGAATACAGTATAGTTGTGGTTCACTCTACGTCGGAACCACGAGACGAAGCATTGAAATGCGTTTGACTGAGCATAAAAAAAGTTACCGTCAAGTATAGCTTCAAGCACTGAAACGTGAATCCGAAATGAGCTGTGAATTCAGTGTCAGATTTTCGAGTGGTACAATTGATTGTTTGTTTTCTGTTTCTTTATTTTGGCAAAGCATGGCTCCTGGTGAAAGAGATATGTTGAAAATAATACACTAATGGAGACCAAATGACGGATTCTCGTCTGTTTCAAGTATGGAAAGAGTTAATATATTTGGGCGAAAATTTAAAGCTTCAACTTTCACTATTTCAAGAGTTTTGAATTTGATGTCTGCATATGCCGCTAATATTTCAGTTTGCTAAGAAACGAACTGCTGTTTCTACATCAGTTGGCTGATGTTTCAGAAAGTAGTCCTGTTTAAAAAAAACTCTGTTCACCTGTGAACAAAGCATCAATTGGAAACAGCTATATTGATATGTGTCAAAAAAATATAGTTGTTTGCAACTGTGGCGTTGTTCACAAGTGAGTTTTTTCAGATTTTAAAAAAGAAAAGGAATATTTTCCTAAACATCAACCATCTGAAAATACTCATACATAGAAATCCTATACATTCCATTGATTATTCAATGGACGATATCACGCAATAACTTTTGTTGTGAATGAGTAGAATTTGATTTGATTTGATTTGACACCTATTTGACAACTTGATAATAATTTACACTAATGATATCACGGGTGTCCCAAATATATAAATATATGTAATACACAACAACTTTATAAGGATAACTTTTCTGTTGGATATAATCCAACGCCCTTCGTGGTATTAGCTAGTATGCCCACTGAATATATAGGGCGTACCATCGAAAACTTGACCCTCTGTAAGTCAGAATTGGACGTGTAATCAAAAATTTTTAAAGAACACGTCGATTTTCATTTCTAGGGGAACTAATTCTGATATGAGAATCATATGCGAAACTTTACCCCCGGCGGTCAGCAACTACCCCTTGTTTTGTAATGGTATGGAGGGGGGATCAAATGATCCATCATTTGAAAGGTCTTTTGTCTCTCTATTACCACCTTAATTTTTTTTTCGGAATTGGTTTACTCGTTATTGAGAAATTAAATGTTGAACGTTTTATTTGAAAAAAAAAAACAGAAAATTTGCTGTCGTTTATTTTAATGGGGAAATCAACAACAAATAATATCAATGGGAACAAAATCAAGGAATAAATTGTTCAAAATGAACTTCACCTAGTTCCATACAATGATGCAGTCTACTTTCGAAAGCGTGCCGCACATTATTCAAGATGTTCATCACCAAATGAGGATTCACATGACTCCAGTAACGACAATTATGGCTATTGACTTCATCATTCAACATGAAAGAATTCTCATCTAAAAACATGTATTGTATAATAGGTTTGGTTTATTGGTCAATTTCTCGCTGAACACCTCACAAAACTAAAGTCGACGATCAGTATCATCTTCGTTCAATTCCCAAACTAGCCTTATTTTGAAAGAATGGAATTTGCAGGCTTTCAAAATATGAAAAACACTAGTAGCTGATACATCAGACGCTCTAGCTACTTGTCTGATAGATCATCGAATATCCATTTGGATGTGTCCTAAAACTGCAACTTCAACTCCGTAATTTCTGAATTATGGTCTGCATGATTCGTATTATAAATTCTTGCAACAGCTTTAGCACATTCATTATTTCGATAATAGATTGCAATAATTTCTATTATTTACCCAGTAGAATAAACCATGTTGGAAGACAGTGACCAAGGATGACTGAAAAATAATTCGTGAAGAAGTAACAGTGGCCAACTATCTACTTTTTGTTCTGCGACAACTATATTCTGCGAAAACTACCAGTGCAAAAAAAACTAACAGTGTCGTCCATTTCAAAAAGTTTACTACTAGTTTGATAAATTCTACAAATCTAGAAGACCTGCGTCAGAAAAGTGTTCGTGAATGCCGATTTCTGACTCGGGCCATCTTTAATGATGTAAGTAACGCTTTCGAAAGTAGACTGTATTATTGTATGACATTACTTTTGAGCGACAACGAATTTTGCGTTTTTTCTTAATTAAAACATTCAACATTCAATTTCTCAATAAAGAATGAACCAATTTCGGAAAAAAAAACAGAAGTAATAGAGAAATAAAATACTTTTCAAATGATGTATCACTCGACCCCCTATGGTATTGAAAATAATGTGGGGGTAGTTACTGCCCGCAGGGGGGTGAAGTTTCGAGTATGACTTCCATATCAGAATTAGTTCCCCTAGAAATAAAAATAGACGTGTGCTTTGACATTTTCGATTACACTTCCGTTTCTGACTTACAGGGGAGTTAAGTTTGTGTTGGAACACCCTGTATTTGAAGGTTTCTGTCCTCATACGAGAAACTCGACGAATTTGGGATATGCGGTTGGTTAGTAACTTGTTTACTAGATGGAGCGATGATAAATTTGTTGTTTGTCGTTTGCTTCAGCTTGGTTGGAGGAACGATACTCTAAAAGGAATTCGATTTTTGATTATAGAATATCATCAACTTCAGGTTGATGATGGCCACTACCTTGCACTGACAAGAGGCCAAATACCCCGAAACCGGTCTGCAAGTGTGTCCGTTCCTATAATTGAAAATCGATTCCAGCAGTTGTATCGCCAATAGTATATGCAGGAAACACTTCCAAAAAGATTGTTACACTGACACCTATTGGATATTATCCAATGCCCTTCGTGAAATAAGCCAGGGAATACTTGCTTTCTGATAGGTGTCAGATTATTAATCTACAGTGTAGGTTAGTCGAGACTGGCTTGAACAAATTGTTCTGTTAGTTCATTTGAGAACTATTCAATTTTGCCATTCATCACAGTTCAGCAGATTATCTTAACATTGAATTACACGAAAAAAATCGTTTCGAAACTATAAGAGTACTGATATAAAATATCACACCGTTTTCGTTAACAGTACAAGACGAGGCATTGATTCCTCTTTTCATATTAAGACTTTATGCCAGCAAATCATTACTTTAAATTGAAAAAAAAATTTTTGAAAGACATAAGTTTTTTGAAAAAATATTTTAGACCGTCTACTTCTCTTTTATTGAACAAAACATATAAGGAGCTCTTAAATGAAGAACATAACTACAATAGAAACTCTTCATGAAGATAAGAAAAGCATACACAGAAGCTTCTTTTAGATATAAATTGGAAGAAATTACCCTTTCTAAAGAATGACTTACCAAGGTCACTGAATCACAGAAAAATAACTTTTTTCCATTCAGTTTGCAATTGAGGAAAACTTCTGTGTACACTTCTACATATCTTCATGGAGTTATTTTCTTCCTTCGTTTCTTAGAAAATTTTTCACTTTTCTGTTCAATAGTGATGGAGAAGTGGGCAGCCAAAATAGTTTTTATCCAGTCTCTCTGGAAAAAAACCTCTTCTGAATTCAGAATGGTATTGTTATTATCAACGTTTCTTTAGAATAAGTAATTATAATTATGATCCAACTGGGTGGAGAACAAAAAAATATCATAAATATCATAATTGAGCAATTGTAGTGAAAACTGCCAAAAACCTGAATAAACTCTGCTCAAAACGTTATAGCATCAGCTTCAAAGAACGATAAAACCCGCAGATGGGTACTTGATAGAGATTGAAATGAATCATTTTCAGATCATTTACAAACAAAGGCGCATCATATTCACCTAGAAAAAATATGAATAATTAACTTCAGTACCTGTTGAGAATGTATCTGCTTATTTTATTATTCAGGACGAAATCGCCATTCCTTATATATCTTAAAATAATTTACAATTCGGTTCATTACCTCCGAAAATAAACACAGCAAAATTAAATAGTAAAAGAGTTTACTTGTAAAAGTTCAACCATTGAAAAAGAATGCTCCAATGATGCTTGAAGAATAGCGCTGGTAAACGCTAACTACTTCAAATCAATCTGCAGATATTTTCTAGAAATTTCAAAAATCGTCTTTTTCAAATGAATAAAATCGAAATGGAAGTTGTTTCTGAAGGCATAAGAAGATGTCTTGTTTGTAAATATTTCTTGTTTGAAGTACTCATTGACGCGACGAATTTTTTAGTTTTTTCCACCACATCAAACAGTTTTTTATTTCTGATGAAAAATTTGAGTTAACAAAAGTATCCTCTCAGAAACTACTTCACCCATGGCATTCTTCATCTCTGCAATGAAGAAACATGTAATAAATCAA
The DNA here is from genome assembly GCA_015342085.1 of Leptinotarsa defecta. Taxonomy (NCBI): domain Eukaryota; kingdom Metazoa; phylum Arthropoda; class Insecta; order Coleoptera; family Chrysomelidae; genus Leptinotarsa; species Leptinotarsa defecta. Next base: position 15,193 of record WOGO01000297.1, read on the forward strand.
TATTCATCTAATACAGGTTTACTTCATGTCAAGATCAAGGTACATCCGCCGACAGAACATGTTCGAATGTGGTGTATCAAAACTTCAGATTATTTCAAATGATCCTCGCATTTTGTTTTGTTTATGTCGTACGGTGTTATTCGCGATAATGATAATGAAGGAGAAAGTAAATTGCTTTGATATGGGAAAGATTTCGCACTAGTAAATTGTTCGGGTTTCATGTTTCCTAACAGTGCAAATTCTTCCTTAATCTATTTTTTATTTCTTCAATAACAAATTTTGACGGAGATTTTTCAACATATACAGTGCGAACGTAAATAGTTCCTCCCATTTAACTTTTCAACCGGGCAAAATTTGTACGTTGCGTATCTCTACGCTAGCTTGGCTGAATGCGTCGTTGGACAACATTATACAGCTTCTCTGAACTTCCTTTTGAACCAGTGTTTCTCTCTATGGATGATATCAGCTTGGGGCCACTTGATGTTATGGATGGATCCAAACATGCTCTGACATCCCTGATTTGCTGGTTTGTCCTCGCGAGAAAAGAGGAAAGAACGTATATGTGAAAGCACTCAAATAACCTAAAAATAGTCATTTTTCGCAGAAATAGTCCAATCTTCACTTGAAAACGATTGTGGATACTAACAATCGAAACTTGAATTGGAATCTTTTTTAATTTTTTGCATCTCATTCTCATTTTTTTTCTGTGGTCATTTTCATTTTGAATCTGGGTTATTTCATTCTCTTCATTGTATTTTTGTTTCACGTTTTATTCCTTAATATAATCGAAATTTTAGCTACTCATTCTATTTTCCTTTCATAGATTTCGAATCAAAGTAAATTATATCAGACAATGGAAGTCCGAACTGATGAAATGAACTAGTGTATTTTATAAGAAGTATTTCTTTTTTGAATCTGATTTGGGATCTTTCTGTGGTCGACTATGTAGATATGAATCCACACCTTGATATCATAGTAACAGTGACTATTGTGTTAGCTCGAAGGCGGTCGAGGTTACACGATATACAAAATATACTACTGATATATTTCTCTATACGAAAAACATTCTTTTGCCAATATCTGGTGGTGAAGTGACGGAATTCCTATTCCCAAATTAAAACATCAATAACTTTGCAACTGGTTATTGAAGTTCAAAGAAACAAGGCCATTGTATGGATGATTGAGACACCTTTTTTTAAAAATGTCACAAGAATACCGTTTTTATTTGAATAAAAAGTGGAAACCGCCCTTGATTCCAGTGTCGTCAGAGAAAAGGTACTGAAAAATTTCTCGGACTTATAGATATGTTTATTTTGAAAGCAATAGTACTTGAAATATCCTAACGTCCGTTTCGAAAAGGGAAATCGTCAAAGACATCTGTCAAAAATGAAACAATCAAAAATTTTTCAGAATGAGAATACTCGTCAGAATAATTTTGAGTTTTGAATCATTTCCTGATGATGTTAGCCTGGATAACAATATGATAGCGATATGACAGTCTAAAGACTGCTATATCCCTGATGTGGAAGAGTGTTAGTGTTTTCATTAGATTTCTTGATTCTGTAATGGAAGTGAACTTTTGAGGTGGAGACGTTATTTTTGATATAATGCTATATATTCCTGTAGGTATCTACCTGAAAAGGCCATTTTTTCAGGAAAATATTGTGAATGAAACATTGAGTCCCGCCCCTATAATTTATGCATTCCATGACTAGTATTTTTTTCTTACCTATCAATAAAAACAATTATTATTATTATTATTTTGTATATCGAATAATTTGGATCCTGTTGATTCGGATATAAATCATTTTGATAGCAAAATATAACACCGTAATCCACTGCAACTTTGAAAACTCACCCTGTATTCCGGATTCATTTCTGAAATGTATGGTTTCTCTTTTCTGTTTCATCAGAATTTTTTTTCTCATTATATACGATTCAGCAAATTTTCTGTGTAAATCAGAAAATTTCACAAGGGAAATGACATAGGTATTTTACGAACTTTTTTGTGCAAGTAACTCGATTAAGAAAAATTTTTCCCAACTGCACAACTGATTGAACATTTTCTCAGGTTTCAGAAACACAGCCAGACTTCATCTCCAAATACTATAGCTTTGAATTTCTTCATTGAAGTTCGGGTCGGAACTGTTATAAAAGACCGTGATAGGAATCGCACATTCAAAGGTGAGACCTCGTTAATCCTTAGCTCGCACAAGTTTCGACTTCTTCGAGTCATCGTTCATAGGTCGGCGACAGCTGGTTAAGGGAAAAACATATTTTGAACATATTTTTTCAAACGTGACTTTTTCAGTGTCAGATGAACGTGAAGTTTATACAAAGATTCGAAGATATATGGGGGGTATTGATAAGAAGTACCACTTTCTTCACGAAACGCCTATAAGTCCATCTAGAGATTGAGAGATAGTCCTGCAAGTAAAATTTTTTGTGACTACCCGAACATATTCATATTATTCTGTACCGTATTTATACCTGAAAGAAATTCTTGTTAATGTTCATACATCTTCGTGGAGTTGAAATTTTCCTTACCCTTCATATATCAAACGAAAAGTAGAAAGTCTAATAGGTGTTCATCACAATACAGAATGTGTTTTCAATTGTAGTAATTCAAATCAGATCTATCAGAAACTAAGGATGATATAAAACAAATTTTTTTGTATATTCGGTTCGAAAGACATTGATCAAAAGTTTACCACTATCAACTACTGTTCAGTAGAATCCTCTTTCGAGTATATGATAATATTCCTGTCATAGATCTAATCTTTGCAAATGTTCTCCTTCAGCCGATAAAATCAATAGATTATTGAAAAAATGTATTTGCCAGCATGCTAAATCTTTTTCTGAACACACTAACACTATAATGATATAAACATCAATTCACTATATAATAACCACAAACTCTTTATTTGCGATGTTAATTATTGAATATCGAGAAAATAAAATTCCATTGGGAGCCGATGTGGAACAAAACTGTTATCAAGTCTCTCAATGAATTGTACAAACAGAGAGTATACCTCTTTTACATATACACGTTTCATAATTTCAAACAGCTGATTACACTTTCTACATCAAAGAAGGAAATTCATTACTCTTCCAAGAATTTGTGTATTCTGCCAATTTGATTTCGACCACAAACCATTGTCATAGGTAAAACACGATTTTAACAGGATATCAATAACTCTAACGATGAGTTAATATCTATTGAAATTTTCACTTGATGAGTATACCCTGTGTTCAAGATGAGAAAGGCCAGTATAATGACATATTTACATCATTTAATAATAAGAATACTTACGGGAACATGTTATTAAACGCAAAACCCAAAAGGGATAAGTGAAAAAATCGGGCATATATAGAATAGAATGTGGTGACTGTCCAGCAGCTTATGCCGGCCAAACAGGCAGAAATTTCAACGTGAGCATGTATTATTTTGAAAAGCAGCTATATATGGACATCTACAAGAAACAAACCACACAATAAATGAAGGAAAGGAGATGAATTTGTTGGATGCACTGGAAATAAATAAATTGTACAACTGGAACCCAGTTTTGAATTTGTGAATTTTGACATCCAGTTTAGGATCCATTCAATATTTGGTTATCGCTTTTTGGACAATTGAATGTATTCATAAGATTATATTTATAGAAGTAAATGTTACATAATTCAACTTTTTTAAACATTTCTAACGGAAGTGGCCGCCATTAATTTAGAATACAGTGTATTCTAAATGGGCCATTACCTACCTGCTGTCAAACACGTAATGATTACATTTCATAAGCTCGGACTTCCAATGTCTAATATGATATAAATTGAATGATGATGATGAAATCCCTGAAAAAATCTGTGAGACATTTGAAAAGATTAGCTGAAAAATAACAATTATAGTAAGCAAAAAAAAAGGAATCACAATGAAATAAAATACAAGAAACAACCTCCGAGATCTGACTATTCATAGGTCATTCAAGTACTTTCACCTATCCCCTCTTTCCCCTTTTCTTAAATTTTCATCTCGTGTTAATAGTTCAACTTTTTATTTTTTGGTTGTCGCTTGCTTACAGATTCCTTCAGGGGTTTCAAACCAATTTATATCATATGGAACAATGGAAGTCCGAACTGATGAAATTCACCACGAAACATTGTCAACCACCCTCAAACAAACGTAATGATTAGTTCAAAATGGAGGGAGTGAAAAAACAATTTTTCGGGACGTTCTAGTATATTAAGAAGCATTTCGGGAGATATTTAACTGCTATCGACAATTATTTGAGAAAAATCTCACAAAAAAATCGTTTGTTGTATAACTTATTTTATTTTTTGAATTCATTCATGCGAGCTAATGATGAGGGATAAATTCTGGTTACTGTGGTGGTCAGAAAAGGATAATTGTTTTCCCAATCCAGCGCCAAGGATAATATTGATCAAAATAAACAATAGGATCAGTGCTGTTTACCATAATGCCTTCATAGTTTGATAGTATTCAAATCATTATTTTCCACAGCACTGTATTTAGAGAAAACGTAGCATTCGTAGACTCCACGGTTACCATGTTGGTCGCTTTTTGATTTTTTTGTAAGGAATAACAGAAAGTTGAATTCATTAAACTCAATCCTCATTTTCAGGAAATTCGCGTCACAGAATTATTGAAATACTTCGAAAATGTTTCTGAATGTGTGGAAATGTTAGAAAGAAAATCTTCAATATTGTATGGACGCATGTGGTTATCAGTTCGAACATTAGACTCAGTAGTCTTTCACACCTTGAATTCGTTTATGTACCTACTCACTAGTAGTAAGTAGTAGTAATCTCAAAAGAGATTATTCACAAAACTACTGCACAAAATCACAAGGACTTTAAGAAAACGAGACCTTATTCGACTCAATAAATGCTGTTTGATAATTTTGAGGAGATTCTTACCTTTGCTTGGTGAGTTGAAGGTATTGAAAAAGACTAACCATAATTATCAATAAGAGATATCAGAAATATGACGAAATTGGCCGATACTTGATAAAAATTTATAACTAACGTTTTCAAAAAAACACTTAATTGTCCCGAGCACTCGAAGAAGCCACTGCATGTCGAAACGCGTGTTGCGGTTTTCGAAAATGGTTCAGAGAAAATCCCACAATAAGGTGTTTTTTTGAGAAACTCAAGTAAGAAAAAAGCAGTCAAGTTCAAAATAAACTATATACAACGATGGGTATATCATACATAGAAGTTGATTCCAGATACAAACTGGAAAAAACCTTCTCGAAACACATACTTTCACGAATGAAGAAATGATCCCGAAACTACTAATTTTATACCAACATTGAATTTTACGTAACTTACTTTTTCTTTTTCAGTTTGTACTCCAAACATTCGTTAAGGAACTGAATCAGTCATCATTCATAGAAATGCTACACAAAAGCTTCTGTGTATGCTCTAAATATCTTTCAGAAGAATTTAAATTGTAGTTATTTTTTTCCTTTGTTTTCTGAAAGCGTTCTACGATATTTTTATAATGGACAAGTGTGAAGCCAAAAAGTTTTTTCTGAAATCATTTTATTGACGAAACTTCAATATCATTTTGTGAAGAACAGAATCAAAACTTCAAATGCGTAATTGCTTTCAATATGATTCACATTTGCTTTTCATTGGCCAAATATAAGATCATTAAAAATACTAAATGCATCATTTGCATACGTAATTTCACAAAAGTTTAATTGCTTTCTGGAACAGGTAGTAACTTAAGTATAATTATTTTACGTCGATTATTTTGTTCGCTCATTTAAAAATGAATAGCACTTCGAACTTGATATTCAAATATTCTGAGGAATTTCCTGATTAGTTACATCATAGATGAGAACGAAAGTGCAAATTACAATTTGAATCGTTTTCAATTTGTAAACAGAAGCAATCGATACAAATGAGTGATACTAAGTAAGGTAGTAAGATTCAAAGTTGTGAACGTTACAAATGTCAGTGACATTCACCTTCAATTCAATATAGAACTAACGAAATGAAAGTCAGGCTTCACGACGTATGGTGATTGATATTACAGTTTTCAGTACAATATGCATACAAGTTACGGTATACTAGTTGAAAGTACTGGAAATATTAAATATGAAGGAATAAAATGTGTAAAAACAAATCTTTATGTTGAACGGTTGCGTAAAATATAATAATGATGTAGATAATGTACTGGAAACTAAAAATTAATTCGGAGAGTCCTAGGTAGCAGTCATCACACCACACCTCCTCAGCAATCAACGGTATAGATCACATAAGAAATAATTGAATCGTTGGGCGTAGTAACCTGAGTAATCGATTTTATAATCATCTGATCAATACCGTAGATTACCGAGGAGACCATGACTGCTACCTAGGACCTTCCAAATCATTATCTACATCATTATTATCTTTATTTTCTAGTAAAACCGTTTAACATAAAAACATTTTCACCGTTTTTAGCGGTTACTACCACGTAGTACATCCATCAATTTATTTTTTACTTATTTCATTTTTGAATTTTCAGTTAACAATTTTGTTACTCAATTCTTCTCATTCTGTTCACTTCATTTAGTGCCACAGGTAATATGTAATCCGCCATTTAGTGGCTGCGGCTATCTGGAATTTGCATCTTTTTCAAAGTGTACCACTATTCTACTGGTCAAGTATTGTCATTTGATACTCCTATCAAGGTTGTTATGAGAAAATATGTAATCAGCCATTTTATAGCTCTGGCAATATTGAATTTGCATCTTTTTCTAAGTGTACTTTTATTCTACTAGTTAGCTCCAGCATTTGATACCCATATTGATGTAGTTGCGAAAAATTCATCATAAAAAACAACATATTAGTAACAACTATCTGTTCCATCCAGTAACGGTCGAAACTTTTGGTGGTGGTAGGCCAAGTAACGAAAGATCACCGTTCTACCTCTTTTTTGATAGAATGAATTAGCATTGCTATTCAACGTGGTAATGCTGCTTCGGTCCTTGAAAAATTTTCTCCTTCACATAATTTTGATGAGATTATGTATTGCCCTAATTTCAGTACGGAACTAAAATCTTTTCGAAACAAGCCCAGATATGTGGATATTCATCAGTCCCCTATCAAGGTTAATTCGCAAGAAAATGATCCACCTTCTTCCTTTTCAGTGCGGTCAATGGACTTAGGTCATTCTTGCCCCCAAATATGAGTTGCAGTCCTCATGGTTCTGGTTCCCTTTCAGTAAAAGAGCTTTATGAAGCAAGATCCGAATCGATCCCTCTACAAAACCCTTCATCACTTGGAAGGATTTATCGCAGCTTGAGAAATAGTGCTTATGCAGATTATATGAAACATATTCTTCCTCACGAACAAGTAGAGAGTTGTTCTGAAAACCTTGAGAAGAAAATTGCATTTGATGATTTAGGAAACACTTGCTACATGAATAGCATTTTACAAATGTTTAACAAGGTTTTAATGATGAACGAAAACGAGAATGCTTCCTTTTGTTTGAAGGTGGTTGACAATGTTTCGTGGTGTATTTCATCGGTTTGGACTTTCATTGTCTAATATAATATAAATTGATTTGATAACCCTGAAAAAAATCAAAAAAATTTAAAACTAACCGAAAATAACAATTTTATTAAACAAAAAACTGAAATTACAAAGAAATAACATACAAGTAATAAACAAACAGATAAACATTGAAATATTAATGAAAGCTGAAAAATTGAAAAAATTAAAAAATATTATTAACAAAAAATGAAAAAATAAAAGATTTCAAACCAAGTTATGTCACAATGTTTCAATTGTTAGTATTCACAATCGTCTTCGGGTGATAACTGGAATTATTCCTCCAAAATCTGACTATCTATAGGTCATTCGAGTGCTTTCACCTATCCCTTCTTCCCTCTTTACGCTTCATTGGTTTTGACGGGAGATAACCCTTTGGCGGGAGTTGACCGTTTTTCGCTTGATTAGAGGTTTCTATATGTTACGTATCTCTACGCTAGTTAACTAAATTGAATTTTTTCCTAAACCAGTGTTCCTCTTTGTGGATGATCTCAGCTTGAGCCCACTTGATGCGAACTTTCAATGACCTCTTAGTTTTACCGATGTTTATTTTAATTTTTTAAATTTTTCAGCTTTTATTAATATTTCAATTTTTATTTGTTTGGTTAATGCTTGTATGTTATTTCTTTGTAATTTCAGTTTTTTCTTCAATAACATTGTTATTTTCGGTTAATTTTTTAAAATTTTTTCAGGGTTATCAAATCAATTTATATTATATTAGACAATGAAAGTCCGAACTGATGAAATACAGAATGTATCCTACTCATTCATCAAACTCAAACATCTGTTCATGCAGCTGCAGTTTCGTAAGAATGTATCATCTTTCCCTCCAACCGATTTCCTGGAGTCTTCAAAGTCCACTAGATACTCGTTAGGACAACAAGAGGATTGTTCCGTATTCTTGGGGTTCTTGTTGAATACTCTCCGTGAGCAAAACAACAGCAGAATCAAAACATTCAATCATTCAATCCAAAGCGGTTAGCTCTGGATTGAATGGTTCCGTACAGTCTATCTCATCTTGTGTTTGTAAATCTTTTGCTGGAAAAATCCTCACTTGTTTACTTTGTAGTGAATGTACAAGAGGTAGCAAAAACGAATGTGAAATTCCAACTAGCGTTTCCTAATATGACTATTAACCAGTCCGTGCAAAGCTCATTGTTGATTCATCTGAATATGGAAATTTTAACAGGTGATGATCGACTGTATTGCCAAACTGAATGACTGTTATAAGAAAACAAGTATAACTGAGGCACCAGTCAATCTAATAATAACACTAATTATCTTCAAACATGACTCAACCTCTGACGTAGGCAATCTAGCAGACCACTGGTGTTGAATTTGGTCATTACTACACGTTGGTTGAAGACGAAACGGACTGGTTTAACAATAGTCGTGTCACGAAGTGTTCTGGCGATGTATTGAATTTATTGAAGCCTCTGGAGACACCCTACATTTTGATTTATGAGAGGGAGGACACTGACAAATCAAGGTATTCAGATGATGTGGTGCTGCAGGTTTTTCCGGGATTCCCTGCAGTTGAAAAATCAAGTGCGCCACTGGAATCAATGAAGTCGCCCCGGAGCGCTAATTAATTTTTATTGTTGTTTTATAATTTCACGAATAAAACTTTCATAATGATTTTTCAACAGTTGTTATTATTTTTCATCCTTTACTAAACTTCCAGTTGATTTTTGGGTGAGATAAACATAGAAAATGACATTTTGAATGAAGATTCAAAAAATTTCCGCCTCCCAACCTTCCCACACACTGATATCTGGCAAATATCCGATGGAAAATAACTGTCCTGGCTGATATCAGACCAAACAATAGACTAAAACTCTACATTTGTTGAATTCATTCATTCATTATATTATTATTTTGACAGATTTGTTCCCAGAATGGGATAATGATTTGTTTCAGATACCTAAGCGGATAGTCTATTCATTGAACAAAAACTATAAAATGAATAGATGGTCTAGTTATTGAACAGAATCTATCAAAGATCAATATCTCTAAGTGATAGTATCACACAGTAAAAGTAAATATTGTTGGTAATATTTTCCACATAAATCACAACATACTTTTGGAAATTGAATATTTCTTGACAAAATATTTTCCAGAATTGTTTTCTCGATCATTCAAAGGCAATTCAATAGTTCCGAGAAAAAAAGTAGAACAAGATATTACACTGAAACAATTAGAGAAACAACAACAACCTCAGCACCAAGACAAGAGAGAGAACAAGATTCGTCACGGAGAAATGTCGCCACAATCACTGAAAGCTAGTACACCTGAAGATGGACTGTTCTAAATCACCAATGTTTCACGTTATTCACAGAAGTACCAAGCGAAGTGAATGAGTAGTAGGCTCTTAGATCGAAACAAAGTAAGAAAAACAATATTGAATAGAAGGAAGACAAAAGTTTGGCAACATTAAAGAGAAACCACAGGTTGCTTACACCAGAGAGAAGATGAAGCCGTTCAAAGGCGAATGAAAAAACAAATTGAATTTCGGAAACGGAAGAAAAAGTGCAGAATTCGTAACTGAAGAAAAAATCGGCAACTTGTACCTACCTGCTGCAATTGAACAGTTGATGAGATAAGATGAAGTCAGATGAAAGATGATGATCTGAAGCCTTCTCGGTGAAGAAGTTTAACATGATTGACAAAGACTCCAAATATTGTGAAGTCTTTTATGATACCTTCATGATACAACATCAAGAGTTATCAACATAAAGCCCATAGAACATGATGCTAGTGACTATAATTGATGGTGTCGAGAACAGCAACATTAGAAGTTTGATGAGTGTATGTGAAATAATCTGAAAATGTAATATTCAGGAGTCAGATACTAACAAAGTAAATATAAAATGAATGATTCAATTCGACTGAAAGTATATTCCATTCTCTGCAACCAAAATGGAATGCCTGGTAGTCAAAACTCACTAAACTCACTTGAAAATTATATTTGGAGCTAAGGTTATGTTACTAACTATATACAAGTATTATGAAAGTTACTGTCAAT
>WOGO01000298.1:0-25772 GCA_015342085.1 Leptinotarsa defecta
ATTTTTATTGTTGTATTTATTTTATTTTTATCGTTGTCCCGTAATATTATAAAAACTAATTACCAAGAAAAACTAATTCAAATCATAATTATCTCATTCAGAAAATACATTGAAGATCAATGGAGAATACAAGATAATTTTTTGTGAATCATCTATATTTGGTTCTTTTGAAAATAGCAATATAATAGGTAAATCACTTGGAAATTAGGATTTGAAAGATTGTCATACCTATCCTTTTTCAATTTCATAGATTGTTAATGTATGACTAACACAACTTATACATTATTTAATATAATTTGTGTGAGGTTCCAGTCTCCTTAGTAAATTTGATATTTCAGAGAATCTTTCGTTGATTACATCTGTAGATTAGAATCTTTGGAAAAATAAATTGAAAATAGTATATGGTGACATTATAGTTGATTCATTTTATACCTTACTGTACATGAATTTTATTCACAATAATCTTCTTGCCAGATTAATCATCCCTAACAAACGTTATTCGCTCTCTCTTCTCGAGCGAAATATATCGAGCAGAGATAGGGAATGACTTTTGGCGGTAATGACTCAGTTTGAATGCCAACAGAACATATTATTGAAAACGGTTTTTTTGGGGATGCTTTTTGCAATGCAGAGATAGTCATCCTTACCTCTACCAAAGAGAAGAACTCTTCCCGGGAATTTGAAACATATTCTTATGCTCTCCATTAAAATTCTCCAAAGATCAATAATTGATACCTCGAAAGGATTGCCCGATTTTTATTTGTGTCATCATCAGCGGAGCTGAGTTCTGTTGGAGACCAGAGAGTAAAGAACTATCACAATCAAAACGAATCCATCTTTCAGTTCTCTAATATTTTTTCTGATATTACTTTTCAAAGGGCATGTAATAGATATTCAAATTGAAAAAAATTGTAGTATCTTTGTGTTTGGCATATTGAATCAATGGAATGAAAAACGAATAAACCGATTTATATAAAACATTTTATTAAAAATAAAACTGAAACGTGATTAAAACTGAACGCTGATTCACACAGAAAGAATGTCGGGCGGAGACGACGTGCGGACGTTGGTCTTTTCCGCATCTTCCCAATGTAGACAAATGGTCTAAATGCATATAAAAGCGACATAGTGTCACGTCGCATGATGTTCTTTCTATGTGAATCAGAGCTAAGAGCCAACATTCGAAATTTTCAATAATTTTACAATATTTTATGAGAGAAATATCAAAATATATTCTATTCAACATAATTATTACAATTAGGTAACATAAAACAATAATTGATTGCTTATCTGAGCAGTTGTGATCTCAACAGGAGTTGGAAGTTATTTCACACTTGAAGTATGAAATGACTGTACCAAGAATCAGGATGGTCAAGTCAATGAAAATAAGTGCCTGAAAATTGTTAATTTTCTGTACGCCTATCACTCTCCTTGAGATTTAGGAAGTATTTACTGCCACATTTCTCTTTGATTTGACCCTTTAAGAATGAATAAACAATTATCAAAATTACTAATTTATGGTTTTTATAAAGAAAATATCATAATCAAAATTCAATATCATTCACGTTTATCAATATCAAACTATTCTTTTTCAATAATTTGAGTTTTCTCTGTAAGATCAGTTCAGTTCGGTTCTTGTACATTTTGTTATTTGAATTAATACTACTAAGATAAACATAATCACCGACAATTAACACAGGGAAGATAATATCTGAAATCAATTATTTTTATTGAAAAAATTCTTATGTGTCATGCTCTCATTACTCATAACATTCTAAAAATATATTTTTCATTTCATAGAATATTTCACATTTCTTTGAGCCATATTTGAAATTTTTTCTGGCCTAACTTCATTATTTTTTTGGCAATATAAAATTCCTCTTCATTTGCTCCATACTTCAATATCAGCTACATCTCTGCAATAAAAAATATTTAAGAATTACTCCAGTTCTCGAGATTTTTTTAAAACTACATGATGAAATATTCTTGTGACAAACCAACAAATCATCTCTCTAGCCGAACTCTCTACAAAGAAGGCACTCATTCGAAGATACAGTAGTACTTGATAAAACTCAAAATTACTGTCCAAGAGTATTTAGAGAGGCAACAGAAATTCAAAAGCACAGGAATAAGTTCAATAAAAAAGAGGAAATAAACATTAATGAAATCTGACTACCTGTCCTTAATAGCAGGCATACAAGGTCAGGTAATCCAATTATGAAAAACCAATTCTGGGTCAAATCCATTCGAAATTGGTAACTGCCAATTTTACTGACAGCTCAAGATATTTTTTTAACTTGAAACACAAACTCATCAATATATTGAAATGAAACAAAATATACTCTAGTCATAAAAGCTACTACTCACTTTGCTCATGTATGTTTAATTGAATGCTGTACTAATAAATTAGGATCAGAAAAAGCAGACAAACATTTCAGGCATCTGAACCGTTTCTTCGTTTTATGCTCTTTTGCTTGGTGTTCCGCATATTCACTCAAGGGAAAATCCGTTGAACAAGGTGCACATCTGTAGAATGAATTTTTTTTATATATTCAAATGAAAAAAACAACTAAAAAGGCACAAGCAGTTAAAAATAATGAAAAAAATAACATGTAAGCGGTGAAATTAGAAATTAAAAATTTATTTTCGTCACAATCAAACAAGGCAAAGAAAAAAGTTCGACTTTAGTGAGAATTCATCTAGTTGAAGGTGGATTGGTTTTGCTACGTTACATGGCTGATAGCACTGCGAATATCTGTGCCTACGTGGCATGGGAAATTATTATCAAAAAGATTCAGAAATGGGAAGTTATTCAATTCTATTTGGTCATTCAGTAATTAACACGAATTCTTAACTCTATTAATTTCCAAACATTTTGAAAGATTGAGTTTCAAACTTTTCTCTTCTGAATGTAACATCTCATAGTCGTGATTGAACAGACAATGTCTGCTATAGGACGTCTTATCTTGGTGAACCCACAAATAATATCGCTAGATTCTAAACAAAAAATACTTGGATGTGGCTTATAGAACAAATGATAATTTGAGCAAAACTTCATTGTCGGATAGACTTGGGGCTCATGCCCAAAACTTCATATTTGTCAAACGGCGAGGACTCTTTCCCAAAGAAATAAAGAGCATTGAAGTAGTTTTTTAAATGGAAAGATCAATTCCACATCTTTTAGCACGACTATGACGTGTTACATTTAGAAGAGAAAAGTTTGAAAGTCAATATTTTAGAATGATTAGAAATAAATAGACTTAAGAATTCAGGTAATTTACTGAATGATCAAAATTGAAATAAATAACTCTTCGTCACTGAATCTTTTTCAAATGTGGAAACTGGTAATTAACTGATACATAAGCTCAGGTAATTTAATTCATTACATATTTATTTAAATGCTAATGTTGATTAATACATTTTCAAACTCACGTAAACATTATCGACACTAATTGTTTAGGTCAAACTCAGGTACTTGAAATTGCAAAAATATATATAAAGCATTGAATATGTAGATCTTAGACAAGCCCGAAGAAGCTATTGTATGGCGAAACACGTGTTGCTTTTTGGTAAAACTGTTCATTGAAAATCTCACAATAAAATGTTTCTTGAATACATTATAGATTTTCATCACATATATCAAAAACCTTTCAATGCTCATTATTTACTTGCTACAGATTATTATCAATCTGGAATGTTTATAAAAACTTAGTGAAAAACAAAAACTACTCAATTTTTGGGTACGACAATGCTATTACCTGAGTTTTCTATCTTCATTATTGGGCTCTATATCAGGAAATACTGTTGGACTAAAACTTTCTCTCGCGTCGGATGGGTTTTTATTCGGACTCGATCTGAACAGTGCACATTTTCGACACTGAAATTTTATTTTATAGAGTGGTACATCAGATAGATGTTTTGGGAACTTAACGCCAACATGAAGTACTCCACATTTCCAACAAGTACAATTTCTGTAAATATCTGCAAGTAAACTATATATAGTTGAAATATATCAACGGAAGTTAACAATACCTTCATTTTTTTTGACAATCAATATATTTTCTTTCCTCCCACTCGGTTTTGATTGTAGACTCTTGATTGTATCTATTGTATCATCAGTAACCATTACTTTTTGTGATATTTTTGAATTACCTTCTTCAGTGATCGATATTTTTTCATCAACATCAACTGAACTTTTTCTTTTTGTTTCGTAATTATCAAACAAGCTCTGTTTGAGATCCTCATCACTTTTCCTAGCCATGTTGATGAATTTTGAAATATCATCAAGTTTTTGTATGCAGTCTGAACACATATATTTCGGTAGATCATCTCCATCTTCTATCTGAGGATTAGATTGAATTATCACAGTAACACAATTTAGAAATCGAAGGGATAAATATGTATGAAAGAGAAAAACTTTATTGTTGAAATAAACAGTAATTTGTTGCTGACAAAGTTGAGTTATCTCAATATACACTTACGATATAAAATATTAATGACAATGGGAAAAAGTGTTTGGCCTTCTACTTCTCCATCTTGATACAAAAAATTTGGGAATCTTCCAAAGAAAGGAAGGAATCGATTTCAAAAAATTAACTCTATACAAAGATGTGCAGATCATGCAAAGAAGTAACTTTCAGACACAAACTGGAAGAAAAAACCATCTCGAAACAGCTATTTTCAAATAAACTTTGAATTACATGAAAAAAAAAACTTCTGAAACAAATACCATTATACAAAAAACATTTTTCTCTATTTCGTTTGTATTTCAAACGATAAATTGAATACAACAAAAATTATTTATAATAGTGATCTGGTTGAATGGTTAGTATTTTTCATATAAAGAAGAACAGTTAATACTGAATTGTATACAACAAATTGTTTATTTTAATTTAAGATAACTATCGACTTTTCAGATAGCATAGTACCTGCTACAAATGTGCCCATGTAATCAATAAACCTTTTTTATTTTATAAATTGATTCAAGGAAGAAATATCAAATTGATGCATGGGCACTGACTTTCATTATCAGTTCAAAAACCTGTTGAAGTCCTTTCAAAACATGTTTTTGAAATATCAACTTCTTAGTCGGGAATTTGTTTGTATTCATGCAAAAGTGCATGAGGTGAATAGTTTGAAAAACAAAAACGGTTTATTAAAAAAAATACTACCGCAAAGACTCGAATTTAAACAGACCTGTGTAAAAAAATAATAATTTTGAGACTTTTATATCATCACTAAAAACAAGAAATCTGTTGTGTGTAGTATTGATTCCAACATTATTTATAAATCAGCAAAATATGAATCTTACCTTAATACGTGTGATGTTTATGAATAGATTTACCAACGAACGGAGTTTTATTAAAGAGGTCAGCTTTCTGGTCTTCAAACAAATTCGACAAATTTGAAGAGAATCTAGAGTCACTTCTTCATTGTGTTGATGCTCGGAATCCGAGGAGAGTTTATCATCCATTTCTTCATTTTCCATCTCACTATTGCTGAAACATTTTTTTTTAAACTCGATATTTATATTCTAATGTGATGCTCATCAGGTAGCTATGAAAATTGGGAGCGTACAGTTTTGTTGTGTGGGAAAAATTGTTTTCTGGATACTTCAACAAAACAATATTTACTTATCTATTGATTCATTCACGGGTAACTCCCAACTAGTATACAACATTTTACAAATATCTGACCGTCAATGAAGTCTTCCAAAATCACTTAAAGTATCCAAGATGCTATGTGATATTTATCAGATATGAAAGAAAATATGAGACCACAAAATTATTTACAGTTTCAAAACCAAAATGAATGTTCTAGAAGGAGAAGCATGAACAGAGGTTAAAAGACTGGTTACTTTCTTTCATTAAATTACTAACCTGCTGCTTGTTTCTTCATCCGAATATCTTGAACTTTCAAATTTTACTGGAGTCAGATATAATACTTCAAATTTATTGTCCTTTTCGAAATCTTTCACTTCCGGTTCATTAGCGTAGATACGTTCGAGTTGATTAACAGTTCCTTTGCTTCCATCAACTGAAATTTTCCTGGAATATTCAGGAAATCTGTTAAAAAGAAAAGGAATATAATATTCTAATTTCAAATTACTTGACACACTTACTTCAAAAGATGTTTTGTCTTCCTGGCATTGAACTCATCCATCTGTTTGGAGACATTTTTCATTCTCAAACGTTTTCTTGATGTTGAATCACCCACTGAAAGTGTTGGGGAAGTGAGATAACCAACTAATTTTAAATTAGCTAGAGGTTGGTAGTCAGTACTACCAAAAAATAAATTCCCAATGTATTGAACTGAACGTGACATTCACAAGAGCTGACTGAAAGTTTAATACTATCAAGAGCAGTCTGAATGATAATATTGTCAGAAAAAAGAAAAGTAGAGAATTTTATCAGATTTTATTCCTTTTGCTGCTCAATTATTAGAGCAACGACGTCAATTTTGAAATACTTTTTTTCAGGGCATACTTTTTCTCAGTAAAAATGTTTGTTTTTGAATTGAACTATTTCATCATTTCATTATAATGGAAACAAAAACGAAACCATCATTTATATTATTTGGGAAATCTAAACTTTTCAGTAATTTTTGTGTGTGATAATTTCATATAGGGGAGTATAAGCTGCTCCAGAAATACATCTAAAAATATCGAAACGAGATATTTTCAGCTGTATCTCCTCCGGAAACACTGAACTTTAAATTTAGAATTCAATATTTTTCAGAAATCTGACAAGTTATTAAAAGTGAGTTGATTGTAGAGATTATCTTGAAGGTATAGAATAAATTAAAATATTTGAAATTTATAGACTAAATATTTACCTTCCCTATTAATAACATTTTTCTTTCCAGGTCCTCTATATACAACACTACGTTTTATCCATGAATTTTGATTGTTCAAATGCGGCACTGCAGTGTTCTTCAACCTAGGTTTTTGCGATGGACAATCTAAAATCATTTTAATTAAATCTAACTGAAAATATTAGTATAGACGAAAATGTACACTATGATAACCAGTCGACAGTACATGTCACATTGAGCTTCCATTGGAAGTTTGATATGAAAGAGTAATTTCATTGAAATACCTTTGGCATTAGACTTTTTTTAAATATTTTACAATATCCAGGGTACTAAGCACAAGCGTTGTATATCAGCGGAATGAGATTTATTGCTTTTCATTCTCAACAGTCCCTATTTTCAATGAAAACTCATTTGAAGAGTTTGTATTACAAAATTACATTTGTTTTGCTGTAAAATAGTTTTTTTGGGTGTGTTCATTATTGATGGTGAAACACATGCTGCAGCTTTGTACACTATTTAGTGAAAATATCATAATAAAGTTTACGTTTATCATGAATTTTCATGAAGTATTGATCAATTCCATTACACATAACCAGCAGGATTGAACCATTTATTTGAAATGCCGACCAGAATCTTCAAAAGTGTGTTAATTAATAATTACTTCCATTTCATCTAATTCAACACAATATAACTTGAACAAACTAATCTGTTAGATATATTGGAATTATTTATAGTTTTTCCTACTGGCAAATGCTCCAAATAAGTCAGTTGTACAAGGAAAATATTTACACAAGATAATGTTGAGTATGTAGCTGACGACTATTCTCTGAACGTTTGAAACAATCCTAATAGTTAACCATTAAGTCGAAGCTTCCCTACCTGGTAGTATAAAATCATCTCTTGTGAAATGTAATGAACATATTGTTGCAGTCTTCGTGATACGTTTTCGCAATTTCAAGGATTGTATCCAAGCCTTATATCTGTCGACTTTTTCTCGAAGTCCTTGCTCATTAACAATGTATACAGACGATTTGTTTTTTGTAGGGAACTTATGAAATGAAAGGTTAGGATTTTTTGCTCTACTACTGGAACATCCATCCAAGCAGCAGGATGTATTGCAAACTGTGCTGGTTTGTGACATAATTTTTACAGTTAGATAAACGATATCAAAATTACTTATTTAAACGTTTTGAAAACGAAAATACAACAGCAATTGACAGGTGTCAAATTTTTTTAATGTTTGGTCCAGTGTTGCCAAGAATGTTTTCAGTAACTTTTAATAAATGGCGTACATTAAGGATGTTACAAAAATAACCACTTCTAACTGCTACTAACCAGAATTTTTGAAAACGCTTATCTGGAAACATATATTATTGTTTGTTAAATTTGAAACAAAACAGTTGTGTCCATAGTTAAGAGCGTTATTAATAAGTCAATAGCTAAATTACTCACTCTGTGACCATACATTTTCTAATTAATCAATCTTATAAATTTCTTTACTATTATTTACTGCAGTGTATGATCCTTCATATTCAATAAAACAACTTAATGCTGACTGAGTCATTTTTTTGAGATCCTGAGTTGAGTATAGTTTTGTTCTTCAAGTGCAGATGCATGTTTTAGGGCATAAAAAGACCTCTTTATTATCATAGAAGTAAACACCTTGCAGAAATGATCTCCTCAAATATAATTGTTAATGAAACAAAATATAACCTGCAACCTAATGTAGTTGAAGCTAGATTCAACTAATGAAAATGGAATTTGAAAGACATTTCATCGGTATTCACATTATTAGCTTTTATTTAATCCTAGAGAATTCATGCGAGTTGGTTGTGGTCTTTAGGCACTAGCACACGTGGGCATTGGTGATTCCCAATTCGGCTTGTCACTAGTTAGAATAATTTCCAAGTGAATATTCAAGTAGTCAAATGGTCTTTAGTCGTTAACTATGGTCACTAATAACACATCAGTAGTTTTTTCTGTGCGCGGTTGGATGCATTGATAAAACGAATCGTTTTTTTGAGAGAAGTTATTTAGAAAAAGAGCATGAAAAACATAAGCAAACCAGTGACCATATGTAAAAAAGTTTGAGTAAACTATTATGATCTGTTTGTAAAGGATACTTATCTATTCCACCTGTTGATCTAACACGAGCAGTTTGTGGCCGTTGTGATACATCAAACTGCAGGTCAGAAGCATATTTGTTTCCAAGTATATATCCCATGTGTTATAAAGAAATTGATTGGGGAAAAGTTGAGAAATATGAACAAGAGTGCATTCATTCCTAAAATTTTGCCATACCCGGTAAATTATTGTAATAAAGTCTGTGAAATGCAGGAAATAGATAATCATTTTCGAAAGTATCACAAAGAATACTGATACGATGTTGGTAATGTTCCAATCAAGATGCATATAATTAATGGAACTAGTGATATCAGTTGCGACAGATAAGTCTATCATACTAATTTTAAACAGCTAAGTCTATTCGTTTTTGGTTACCTTACTGACTCTGGAATATAAAGAATTTTTTTATATATACAGGAAATATGTTGAGAATTTGAAATATGATTTGAATAAATGTTCTGAAACTGTACTGAATGATATTGAAATAAGCAATTTCATGATTTTGTTTTTTTTGTCAAGATGAAAGTGCTAAACATTATACAAAATGGAGTTTCGTTGAAACTATGATTCAAAAGTGAAAATTTCAATTTTGATATTTTTCTAGATTGTCTTGAATTTGGCCATCCAAATGTGTTTTCAAAATGTTCAGAAAAGAGAATATCTCAAAATGTGAAACTTTTAAACAAAATACTAAATATAGAAAATATGTTTCTGCAACTTGATTAATTAATAAATATACCAATGGAAAAGGAAAATAATTACATTGCAAAAATTTAGACACGTGTCCATTTTTAGTATTTTCAGTGCAACACAGATACAAACTGGAAAAAAGAGTACACCCGAAACAATTATTTTTGAAGATATAAACATTGAATGACTTGAAAACCACTTTTTCTTATTCAGATAGGACTCCAAATATCTGTAAAGTAATTGAATCATAAATCATTCACAGAAATAAAGAATTTTATGAAAGGGTTACTGGGAGTGATTACTGTATATAAAAGTATCTCTGCGCAAAGTGACATGAAGGGTGAACTTTTTGACCCATGCAGTAAAACCCAATTGAAATCAACAGGTTTCAACCCTACGTCAGGCAACGTGTTGAAGTTTTGAGAAGACACTAATTCGTTCAAAATGGTACTGATGGGAAGATGAAGACAAGTATTTTTATCCGAAACTTAAAAGTTCACCAGTTTTTCATGTGTGAAATTTTTATATTGAAACTCTTCATATATTACCTTGTGAGGCATTCCTGTGAATGATATCTATTTCAAGTAGTAAATGAATAAGAAACAGTGATATCTATTTAATTCCGTGTTCAAATCCTTGAAAGTAGTTGTTTCGTATGAACTTTTTCTTCCTGAAAGAGACTTCTTTGCATGACCTAAACATCTTTTTAAAGGGTTTTTATTGAAATTATTTGCACACTCAGTCGGCAATTATGTTCAACAATAATTAGAGGTATTAGAAGTGGAGCACTAAAATTCAAATTTTGGGGAACTTTGAAAGACTTTTGCTTTTAGTGCAAGAAAGTTTGGAATTGAGTTCAAAACACTTTCAATTTATATAAACATGAACGTCTAGGACTACAAATGTCAAAAGTTATTTACGAAATAGAATGGAACACATGGTAGAATACTAGAAAATCACTGTCAGAATATGACAAATTTCAAATTATTGAAAAAAATTGTCAACAAGGTGGTTATGGTGGAGCCAAATCAATTAACCATTGAATAAACATTTATGAAATTAATGGAAAGGTAAAATGTGCTGACAGTACAATACCCAATCTCATGTTGGGCAAGATTTTGAGTTATATTAATGCTTTATTTCAGTTTGTTTATTTAGAGTGAGTTTGATCAATTTATCCTGAAGTAGCAAACGGCACAAAAGTATGTTTGTTTAAAACAAATATAATAAAAAATAATTTGGGTTTTTATGGAAGCTGCAGTTGCATTAAGTAGGGTTATAGGGAGCATGAATTAAAAAGGGATCTGTATTGAATTCAAAGACAGTTATCGAAATACTTTAAAATCATCTTACCTGGTAGTATGAAATCTTCTTTCATAAAATGTAATGAACACACCGTTGATGATTTGGAGATAGGTTTTCGCAGTTTTAGAGCTTGGATCCAAGCCCTATTTCTCTTAAGTTTTTTTGGAAATTCTTGTTTATCAGATAGGTACAGGGGGAACTTATGAAATGAAAGATTAGGGTTTTTACTTTTTCTACCGTAACAGCCATCTACACAACAATTTACATTACTTATTTTCGACATTGTCTTTTATATAAAACTACTTTGAAAATCTTGAAAGGTAAAATAAAACACTTTAACCATGAAGCATAACAAACAAAACTCGATTTGATAACGACCAGCTGACAGTTCTTTGATTCAGTGGTGCCAACCAGGGGGTTTTCCCCCTAAATTTAGGGGATATAATTTGAAAAAGGGGATTTTTGGGGAGGACATTTTTTTAGGATATTTTTAGGGAGAAAATGAATATCCGATATCGACACAAATGAAGAACAGGAAGCTGATGAGTTTTTCGAAATTATAATTGAATTGGAAATTAATATAGTATAAGTATTCATGCTCATATATGTGTGTTCATTTGATGTATTTATTTTTTTATTCATTAGTTGATGTGTATAAAGCCAAAAAAAGTAACCATATTTTAAAAATCTTATGTAACATTTTTCAATAACCTTTTTATTTAAAACTTCGTTATAATAGGAATATGAAGGTAAGTTAATCTATTAACTTATTAACTGTTGAATGTTATAGCAATTTTGAATATTTATTTAGATTTTTCATTTACTAAAAAAATTTGGGTTGAATTTAGGGAGTTTTAAAATAGGTTTAGGAGAAAAGATTTTGAGCTGTTGGCATCACTTCTTTGATTTACCATTTGGTAGTGCCACCGTAAAGAAGTAAACATCTATACGGTGGTAGTGCTAATAGGTTGGTTTTGGGTTCTGCATATCTGAATTTCGAATGTTAGAGAACCGTTCCGAGTTGTTGCAAAATTGATTCGCAGAACGCTACAATTACAAAATAGTTTCCACAAATCAAAAACCAATACAGAAAAATTCATGTTTCCGTAGTTGAGGCATTGTCATTCATTTTTAGTTTTTTCGTTTGTAATTGTAATTTCATATATAAAAAAAATAGTTCATTAAATATAAGTTACACTACGACAAAATGAAGGAATAAAAAATCCACTGAAACCAATAAAAATTAAATTGACCTTATTAAGTGATGCGACCCCATGGTTGCCAACTACGGTAAAATAATGACATTTGACAACGAATAAACTACCTATCTTTCTGAGTTCCTCCTGCATTTTCATTTTTGGGACATAATTGATACAGACCATCATTTCCTCATAGCTAAAACAAACCTGATGGTCTGTCTCAATTATGTCCCAAAAATGAAAATGCAGGAGAAACTCAGAAAGATAGGATATTTATTTATTAGCGAATGTCAAATGTCATTATTTTACCGCTGTTGGCAACAATGTGGTCGCATCAGTTAAGGTCATTTCGATGATATTTCATGTACTATATATGAAATTTACATTTTGAAAATGAAAATTATTTGGTAATTACAAATATTGAAAGTATAGATGGAATAAGGATAAAGAATAAGGTTATGTTAGCAAAAAGGATTGTACATTCAAACATAACATAAAATGAAAAATTTCATAATTGCGTAAGTGTAACATGGAATATTCAAATATTCCCTACTTCATTGTCCGAACCACTAATAATCATCCGTTAGACATTGTATAGGGATGAATGCAAAGAACTCATAAACTTATGATATGTGATGGAATCGGACGATACTTGATAAAAATCCTCCATAACATATTCAATAAACATTTCATTGTGACATTTTCACTAAACAATTTTTTTCAAAAATGCAACACGTGTTCCACTGTAAACAGCTTTTTCAGGCAGGTCTATATGTATAAACACACCTGAAGTATAGTATAGACACGCCTGAAGAAGCTACTGTACAACGAAACACGTGTTGTCTTTTCGTAATACTGATTTTTTCCAAGTACAAAACACGCAAGCATTACAGAAAAACCCTCAAGGCGCTCTAAGAGCGATGCCTATGCGAAAGTAGTGATTCACATTGCATTTGAATCGCTGGAGATTAAATCCATTTGGAAAAACGTTCTCAGGAAGTTTATTCCACATAAACGCAGTTCTCCAAA
The DNA here is from genome assembly GCA_015342085.1 of Leptinotarsa defecta. Classification (NCBI taxonomy): domain Eukaryota; kingdom Metazoa; phylum Arthropoda; class Insecta; order Coleoptera; family Chrysomelidae; genus Leptinotarsa; species Leptinotarsa defecta. The sequence continues at coordinate 13,161 of WOGO01000298.1, forward strand.
TGAAAGAGTTCTTGAACAGTGAAGTTTGAGGTGTACTGAGTTGAACCTCAAACGATGAGCAGCCATAATGTGTGTCTTGAATATATCATAAACTTATAAATCAGACATTAAAATATGAGTTTACGAGTTCTGTGGATGGATAGCACAGAAGTTCAGCGTTGCAAATCGAAAATTATCACATTACTCAATTTCTTGATTAAATTTTCCAAAATTCTCTAACATAATTCAAAATTCTTCGAATCATCCTTAATGTGCGATAGCGATATGAACTCTAGGTCATTGTTTCGATATAGGTAGTAACACTATTTGAAAGTGGTTGACAATGTTTCATGGTAACTTTTACTAGTTCGGACTTTAGACATTTGTTTATCTTTTCTTCAACGGTAGTAATTTGTTTACCCGATGCATAGAAAAGTATCTCATTATCAACTTATCAGAATATATGTGGCAGTATACTTGCGCGCTACAGGAAACTTTCGGTAATGTTAACCTACAGTGGTCAGAGGTGAAACCAAAAATTTTCCTTGATCGGAACCTATAAAACGGCATTCTTGTCAAATTCGCAGTTTAAATTCCAATCGTAGTTTAAGCCGAAGTTTTAAAACGGGCTCTTATTCTTGTAGCAACTTGTGTCTCTGATTAGTTGGCAACACTGGGCTAATGGTAAACGTAGTAACGTAGAACGTAGCAGTATTCCTAAAGTTTCCGAATATTGTGGAGTGTGGATGAAAAGTGGAGGTATTCCTTGAGTTAAAGAAATCTGTGACTTAGATTTGTAAAGAGGATGTTTCTCATATAAATAGCGATGTTCACCTGTACATTGTAAATTGCTTTCAATAATTATTACTAGATCATCAAATGTACACAAAAAGTGGTTCAGAAACCCAACTGCTTTCCAAATTGCCGTCACTTTCAAGTCAACTGCTGATGAACCAGAACCAAATGCCATCGAGAACGTTCCTTATGTTGAAACATGAACTGTGGTTAATTATGACTTGGCACATGTAAGTCCAACCCCATAGTGAGTTTTCTCTGATAAAACGCCACTAGGTACACCGTTACAAGTGTCAATACATTAATTCCGAACTTGAGTAAATGATACTAATAAGCTCACTGGATTGTCAAGGAAATACCAGCGTCATCACTGAATAAACTTACTTGGCTTACCTATAGGAAATAAGGATCCAAGAAATCATTAATTCAGCCATTTAATCAAATAATGTCTCAAAGTTCTCATCAGGTTTATAAAGAAACTATTACAAACAGGTTGTAATGCTGTGGCTAAATTTTCAGACTACAAACCTCCTCATGGTTTTTAACTAAATGAATTTCTCCAAAAAACTCACAACCAAGATTTATATTCATACAGTTTACTTGGATGGTTTCAGCCAATTCTTCCAAGAGAAAGTTTCTTTTATCATCAATGCGAGCTCTACAGTATGGACATACACGAGTAGCTTTTTTGCAATTTCCACAAATACTGTGTCCTGTATTGCAAATATATATTGGAGCGACCATATACTGGACACAAATAGGGCATTCCAGTTTTTTTGCTATTTCAGTATTATATTTCAGTGGTTTCTCAACTTTTTCACTAGATGTTATATCTATTTCATATGACATACTTTGGCAGTTGCCTTCATCGACTTTATTGAAACTGACAGAAAGGAATGCATTTCCCTTTTTATGGTAATAATTGGCAGGGCATATTCCGGTGTCCATACATCTAAAGCAGTGGTTCCTTTCATCAAAGGGTATTATATTCTGGTTCTTTTGGGTGTATGAAACCATTTTAGATTCTTCAGTCTTTATGCTAAGTGTTACTTCAAATTTGATATTGTTTTCGAAATGGGAATTTACTGCAAAAACACCGAAAAAATATCTCATATTAGAATGACTGTTGTAACGATTGGAATTTCTATGGTAAGTACCATAAGCGAAAGTTAGAAGACTGTGCTGCATAAACCTAATATGGTAAACTCTTTTATCATTAATCCCATTGTTTTGAGTATAATAGGATTGATGCCCAAAACCTGAATAAATTTTTGATGGTGTTGTTATCTTGATTGGAAGGTTTCCATCATATTGCAATTGTCTATGACATTCCCGAAAATGTTTACCTGTTGCCTGTATTTCATATATCTCATTACATTCTTGTACTGGACAAAGGAAAGTTTTATGAATGCAATTCCTTTCATGTTCTTCGGTTTTTCCCCAAACATTTTTCTCATCACACTTTGGGTATATACAAGGGAATAAAAAATACTGAGCTAGTTCTTCATATGCTTCAGATTTCTTCTTAGATATATTACAACGGCCACAAACTCCTTGTGTTAGATCGACAGGCGAAACAGATAAATATCCTTTACAAACTGAACACTTTAGTTTCTTCAAATTTGTATTCGATAAAGTCATTGATTGGGGTATTCTTTCCATTTTCTTAAAATTAAACTTGAAACTAAGAAAAATCCACTAGCATCCACTCACAACATGAATGAAATGACTATGTGGAGAATAAATTTGATGAGCTTTATCAACTGAGATTAGATTAGGAGAAAATAAAATGCGTTTCACATTCATCACGAATAGATATGATTGTTATTGTAGTTGAAAAATTTGCATTTAATTCGTTTCTCAGTGATTCAAAACTAATTAGAAATTCAAAAATTTTCAAATTTCAAACTATACTAGCAGTTTTGAAAGCCACTTTCATATTCAAAATTTCAAAAATTTGAGCCAGACCGTTGGAGTATTTTGTTTCTTATAAAAGAACTATAATTTTTGAATCTTCGTCTTTCTGAAAAGTCAAGGATTTAGGAAAACACTCTTTTCCTAATTAACTTATCCACTATCTTTGAAGGATTCTTGTTACTCATTGGATAACTTTTTTCTCGGTATCATATCTTCCTTTATTCAAGAGGAATATGACTAAAAAATATGCTCAGTCTTTTGTGTTATGGTTAAAGGTGGAAGCGTCAGGAATATATCTGAAAGTGCTAGTATTCTTCCTGTACATCAAATTCGCAATCTTTATCGGTGTTTCTTTTAACTAAAATATCCAGGATTGGTAGTTCATTATTTTCAAATTCATACCTTCAATATGTACATCATTCTACTCAATTCAATATTTGAAGAAATATGTGAGTATAAATATCATTTCATTATCATTAATAATAACTTTGAGATTTGACTCCCTGGAGGGCCTCAATTATCACTCAAAGTAAAAAAAATATTGGAGATAATCAGTTTGTACAGTACCTATAATCTAAAGTAGTATATATTTCTTCGAATTGTGAAGTTACGATAAGATTTTAAATGAAATAAAATTGATTGAATAGACCAATACACATCTCAAGGTTTCACTTTATTATCAAAATTCTAAAGACATGAAAAGGAGCCAAACTAATTTTTTCACATAGTGAAAATATATTTACATCTGTTTTACATTTTATACCTACATAGATATTTTAGATAGATTGACAATAGATTCTATATTTTGAGCATAATAATTATAATAGAATATAGTTAATTTATAATTGAAAATAACTTTATTTATGAAAATATTCTTCATAGTGTAAGTATACCCTCTTGCATGCATTCGAATCACGGTATCAACGGTATTTTCTGCCAATAAAAATTGGCCACCGCATTTATTCTTGACGTTGGGGAACAAAAAGAAGCAATTTTCAAGCAAAAGTTCTTTCTCTGGCAGTTACACCTTGCGTGGGCGTTTACATCTGACATGACACGTTATTCAGCTTTTTAAATGTTATATATTTTCGATATTTATGCTTTGATTCTTTAAAAAGAGTAGTACTACCTGAAATTTACCCTACGAATATTTTGTCTTGTCTTGAAATTTGTTAAATAAAATATTTTGATCCTATGAAGAACATTAAAATTATATATAGACCATGTAAATGATAGACATTCCTAAATGTTTCAGTTATTCAACAAAAAGTATTAAAAACTTTGTTAATTTATTCTGAGAAACAGAATATTTCAATTGAGAATAAAGCAAAAATAATATTTGAAAATTTTACACTACATGCCCCACAGACACCAAATCTTCATGCTGAAAAATTTTATAAATGAATTGAATTTTGGTAAATAGATAACAAAAAACAACGTCTGACAATGAACAAATGCCCCGTGTTTTATTATATTCATTTTTTGACGAGAACTCGTAACAAAAAACATTTTCCTGTTCTCGAAACCTCCAAAATATAAACATTTCAACTGGTGCAATTTTTCAGTGAGATCAACATATCTTTCAATTTATTCTTGCTTCTTTGACCAACTCCATTTACCATCATAATTAAGAATGGTTTTCATCTTTCACATTTCATTTTTAGGCTTGCCTGAAAAAAGAAAAATTAATTGTGCATCTAAAGAATGTTGGAAAGAATGAGAACTAAAGTACAGTGCATTTAAAACTGAAATTTTTTTCGACTCTCACTTCTTTATACAAAATATTTTCTGGAAAACTTTAAAGGAACAAAGAAAGCAATTTAATTCAAAATAATCTCTTCACAAATATGTCTGGATCATACATAGCAGTTATTCAGATACAAACTGAAGATAAAGTATTGAGTTACGAAATAAAAAATTCTTTCAAAACAACTGCCTTCAAAAATATACCCCTTTCATATTAAACAAAATTTCTATGACTGGTATTAAATCAAATAAGAATATGAATGTCTTCACGTTCACATTATGAATGAAATGAGTGCTGATGAGATAATAAGACAAGTATCTCTTTCATATATTATATTGTGTAGCTTTCCTATGAATGATATCTGATTCAAATCCATAATGAACGTTTGGAGTACAAACTTAATAGGAAGAAGTGATTGTCATATAGTTCAATGTTCATATGAAAGTAGTTGTTTCAGGAGGGTTGTTTCTCCTAGTTTGTATCTGAAAGTAACTTCTATGCATGGCCTATCTAAAATTAATATACATGATCTACACATCTTTATAAAAAGTTCATTTGAACCTAATTGTTTTCTTCATTTTTTCCCACAATAATTTTTTATAAAGATTGAGAAGTGAAAGCCAAAAAGTTTTTTTTCCTAAAACTAATCTCTCCAGAAATATACCCCTCTAAATTTGTATAAAACTAACCTACAACCTTACTGTTAGTTATATTCCTATATAAAAAAAATACATTTCCTTATGAAATGGTAATTAGAGAGAAACATCAAGATAATGAAAATTATGGAAAAGAAAAAGTATAGGTTTGGATTAAGGACAATAAACTTTGAATCCATGTCTTTTTGAAAAGTTAAAAATTCAATAAGATTCTCCCTGAATTTACGTTTCCTGAATAACTCATCTACAATATTTGAAGAAACCTGTTGCTAACAGCTATGTCCTTGATAACATTTTTCCCAATATCATACCTTTCTTTATTCGGGGGAACATATCAAGTCTATGGACAAGAAAGTTTAGACCTGCCATTTTGTGTTGTGGACAAAAATTATTCAATAAATACTGACCAATTATAAAGCACATAATAAAGTTGGTAAACATTCCTCAAAATGTTTATATAATTCACTTGGAAAATTAAGTTTAAAATAATACTGAGTAATTGGTATTATTTGGTACTTCTCGCTGTATGTTTCTACATAATTATATCACTTGTGTGTTTGTGACTCAGAACTGAATGTTAAAAAAACCTTCTGTGTCTGTGCATACCCACATATAAATACTCACTTTGCGATCAGATGTGCCTCCTTGAATGTTCTCTCAATAGCCTTTGATTGGAAAAACTGAAAAAACACTCTGTGCATCGAAACCGTTTTTCCATTCTATGTTCTTTCAGTCGATGTTTCATATATTCGCTCAAGGGGATATTCTTCAAATATAAACTACATCTGCAGAAGGAAATCAATATCAGGAATTGTACACATTGTCAGAAAAGTCTTGGTTTTATCAGAAGTTTTATTGATTGTTATCTTATTTATTTTATTACATAGGAACCACATATGTTGAATGAACAAGTTACAAGTGATTTGAAATTTTTTTAAAGTAAATATTGATGAAGTTGTTCATATTTTTTCTGAAACACACTCAGAACCTTAGCAGTACCTGAAGTACCTCAAGGGTCAATTTTAGGACCCACCTTATTCATAGTTTATTCAAATGATCTACTGAAATACGATTATTATTACCTGATTTTTTTTTTCTTCCTTCTTAGTCAATTTTTCAAGGTTCATGACATCGGGTAGTTTCTTGTCAGGACGGTTTTCAACTTCTGAACATTTCAGACACTGAAATTTTATATTATTGGGTGGTTCATAGGCGATGATTTTCGGAAACTTAACCCCAATATGGAGAACTCCACATTTCCAACAAGTTATATCTTTGTAAATATCTGAAAATGAAATCAACTGCATTTTGGAAAAAAGTTTTATTTGAACTGATAGCTGTATAATAATACCTTTATCCTTCTCGATCAACTCGTTTTCTGACTTTTCAACCTCAATCATCAATATTTCTTGACATTCACTCGAATTTCTCTCTTCACCATCCAAAGTTTCTTCATCATCATTAACTGAAGTTTCCATTTCCTCATTATCCAAAGGCTTTTGTTTGAGCCTTTCATCACTTTTTTTTGCCATAAGAATGAATTTTGAAATATCTTTAAGCTTCTGGATGCAGTCTTCACACATATACTTCGAAAACACATCTCCATCTTCCACCTGCAAAGTAAGATAAAAAACTTATGTATTTATGGCGCATACAAACAGAAGAATCAATTACATATATGTATTCATTAGATTAAGTCCTACACATACGGCCAAGTATAAGGTTATTTCAATAGTATAGTCTGTTTTTATGAGTCTACTACAAACTGTAATATCTCAGTGAATACTTATTCAATTAAATCAGTGTACTTTTGCCTGGATTTTGCCTGGTTCTGATTGGCGGAGATTTTACCGGTGAGAAAGTTATCAAAGCTAGTTATCAAAGGTAGTTGGTGGACAAGAGGTCTGGGGAGTATTGCGCGTGAGGCAGAGCTTTGACATTCAAATTTCGGGCGGTGATTTGTGAAAGGTGCAGACAGACATTGTCGTGGACTAGGATAGGACCTCTTCTGTTGATCTATTCCGGCTGCTGCTGACGCAATTTTCGATACATTTCGTTGATATAGTGACTCACACCAGCCGCTGACAACCATTCAGTAACCATCTATTTTTGGGGGTTTTTGTCTTTGGGTGCCTGGGTGGCTCATCGGTGTCCAATCAGTGTCCTAAAAGTCTCCTGTTGTAGTAGAGGATCCACTCTTGTGTGATAAAACAATAATGAATAATTATGGGTAAGGCCTTCGGTCTTCAATGTTATAAATTTCAAGACTTGGATACTTTTATTATCAACGTTGGTGGTTTTCAGAGACCTTTAACCTTTTTTAAGCTGTAGCACATATATAAACAATATCTAAACAAGCATTGAATTTGGTTGGAAAAAGTTTGAGTAATTTATTGCTTTCATTTCTTGTGAATTGTGCAAACAATTGCAACGTTCATGAAATTTTATCATCATTCCAATTACACCAAATCTTACCTCAATATTTGTGAGGTGTACATATAGGTCCACCAATGATTTAGTTGAGCGAATTAGCCTTTTGGTGGCCAAACAAATCATACAAAGGCGTTGAAGAACTGAAGGTATCTCTTCCTTTTTTTGATGTTTAGAATCCAGGAGTAGTTGATTCAAATCTTCATTATCACTGAAATAGGTGGAAACAGTTTAAAAACTTCATTTATTGTGTATAACAGTTTTGACAGAATGAAAAAGTAAAATGGACCATCCAACCTCGCTTTTCTTTCAACTTCTTTATCAGTCTTTCGAACATTTTGTGCCGAATGTCCCATGTTCTGCGAAGGAACCCAGTCAGGATTAGTTTCATCCTCTAAAGAAGCAGGTTTGCCTGAAAATAATATGTATATTATCAAGTAGTTTTCAGTAAACGCAAATTAGCTATCAGTGGAGACCTGAAGTATTCAGAGACTCACCTGTTATAAAATGTCTGCTGCAGACTTTCTGATACTTGATCTTCGAATCTGTGAGGTCATCTCGCTTGATTGCAGCTAACCATAGGGCTCTTCGCTTTCTGGATAACTCATTTTTATCAGTCATAAACTTGTGTTTTGAAACTGTAGGAACAGAGTAAAACCCGATTTTATCTTTGTTGTTGCGAGATCCACAGCCAACCACAATACATGTAACGGGCATTTCCCTTTAGTTAAAGCACAAATTATAAACTTTTAATAATTTTAAAATACAAATCATTAATTAAAATTTAAAAACACAAACCGAAATACGCAAAGGAAATCACAAAAAAAAAAACAATAACTACTATCTATACGGTGCTACTATAGTCGCATATCATACAATACAATGTGTGCCATAAGCCGCCATTTGTATTCGTTTTGACAGGTTGCTGGATTGTGTCATCGACATAACCTTAATTATGTCGGTGGATTGTGTTTACTTCTATACTTTTATACGGTGGTTAGATTGACAGCACCGGGGCAATTCGAATTGACAGTTAGTTGCATAATGCAACTAACTGTCAACTTACAACTGCAACTTGCATTAGGCTATTTAAGAGGCGTACAATACGATAGCGATAACCGCTTTCGAGATACCTCTTGGTGAAATGTCGAATTTTTGCGATTCAAGATCCGAATCGTATTGCAAACGATTCCTGAGGGTCCAAACAGTTGGAAAAAGTGTTTTCGGATTCCAAAATTTTTCACTCCTTAGTTGGGTTGGGGTAGGTTTTGGGGTAGACGAGGGTTGGGTGACTTGGGTTGGGCCAATTTGGGTTGGACTTGGAGGTTGGGTTGAATTTAAGAAAAAATTGTTTTTATTGGAAAAAATATGTAGGTTAGTCTTTAAAAATGCGATTATTTAGGATTTCGAAGAGATGAAAAAAACACACTTTTCATTATTCAGAAAGTGCAAAATATGCGTTTCGGGTTGTTTTCAATAGCCAAAATTCTAATAAAATTGTAATTTTCATTCAACAAAAACACAAATGACAAGAAAAAACGTCGTTTTCCAACATAAAAAGGTGATTGTATTTATTAGCACAGTATTCCGTAACTATAATACAGATACTGTGGCATTAGAGGCAACCAACTTAATAATGCAACAGCATTACAACAAGTTGTAAGTTGTAATGCTGTTGCTAAACTTTCAGATTATAAATCTCCTAATGGTTTTTATCTAAATTAATTTCTACAAAAAAATCACAACCAAGATTCTTATTCATACAGTTCACTTGGATTTTTCAGCCAACTCTTCCAAAAGGAAGTTTTTTTTTATTATCAATGAGAGCTTGACAGTATGAACACATACGAGTGGCCTTTTTGCAATGTCCACAAATACTTGTCCTGTATTACAAATATATATTGGAGCGATCATGTACTGGAACACAAATATGGCATTCCCGTTTTTTAGCTAGTTGCTATATAGTTCAGTATTATATGGTTTCAGTGGTTTCTCAACTCAACGAAAATGTTCAGTGGCGCCATCTACACTGAGAGTACAACATTTTGAATACAGTTCTAGTTAGCATTAATACAGTTTACTGTCAGGGATTTACAGTGAAAATCTTACAGTAAACTGTATGAGTTGCCACAATCGCTGATGTTCACATTAATAAACCTAGACGTCGCCAACTTCGTGATCCGTCCTAAAAGAGCTGATAGCATTGTCTAAAAATTTATGATAGTCTATACACAATACTTTTATGGTTGTTCATATTACTACTTTTCTTATTGGATTTCTTGATACTACTGTTGTTATCTAGATACTGAATGAATAACAATTTTGATTTTGGAAAGAGTTCTACCTATTCTTCCTATTTCAGTTGAATTTGAGTACATTACATACTTTTAATGAAAAATAAATGGATAATGAACTTCTTTAAGTAAAAGCTTTTATTTACCAGCTCTAAAACGAGAGAAATAAACTTTGAATGAAATCAATTTACACAATTTGTATGATATAACAGCTTGTCACAAGATTTATCTAGTTTGAGAAATTCAACTTAAGTATTAATTTTCAAAATAATTGACATACTTCATTGATATTTTTAAACAGTTTCGTAACTATTAGTTACATAGATGTTATTTCAAAGTATGCTGAAAAACATTATAACTAGCTGTTTTGGTAGTTTGTTGAACTTTTTCAATTTACGGTGATCCAATTTTGAACATTATTTTTGCAATTTACTTTTTGTTTAAAATTTCACACCTTGTAATTTTGAAATTGATGCACGTTTTCATGCTCTATCGATTGTGTAAAAGGATTCATAAACCCTGTCATTACTATCTAACATTCCAAAGTAACTACTAACCGAATAATGAAAATAGAACCTGTTGATGACGATATGAGCTTCCCGAATAATTTTCGGTTCAAATTAACGCTAATGCTTCTTCTTTCTCAATTTGCATCCAGCCAAAAATATTTCACCAAATGAAATGAAAATCAACAACAACGTCCTTCGGGCTGTGTTCAGTTGGTGCATGCCACTTGTTAGCAAATTGCTGTTAAATTATGGGGAGTCGAAGTCGACTGGAGAAAGAAGACGCTGGCAGCGCTACAGGTGGCAATTCATGGAACATCTTTGCCGAAATATTATTTATGGGTTTGCACATGCATGTTGTAACTTGTAACTCATAATTTTCCACCTACCGACCTGGATGTTGTGCGGGATCAGAATGTTATGAAAAATACTCTAGCTGCGTTATACAGGGTGATTCATTTCGGTTTGTTAAGAGTTATTTTCAAAAATCAGCTTCATTCTTCACAATCTAGTGAAATAGGATATGGTTACTGATAAAATAGGAATCATGGCTAGAAATGAATAAAAGGAAATTACTTTTCCTACACACTGAAACAATAACATTATTTTGAGTAGCCAACTTCACAGTTTTCATTACCAGATGAGGAATTTCTACTTTCTTTTTCATCACGATAGTTATAAATTATCAAGTTCTAAGGTTCCAAAGATGATTTTGAAAAAAGTGATTCATAAAAGGATGAATTGTAGATTGTTTGAAATTGAAATTTTGTTCTTATTCCTATTCATACGAGGGTGGTTTGAAAAGTTTCCAACCTAACAAATATACAAGACATTTTTTCAATTTTAGTTTTTTTTTATTTTTCAAAATGGTCTCCTTATAACTCTACACATTTCTCCCAGCGATGCTCATATCTCTGTAACCCGTCTAAATGGTACTCGGCGTTTTTCTCTGCAAAATAATTTCTTACGAAAGAGATTGGCTCTTCATTTGACAAAAATCTCTATCCTCGAAGCTCAATTTTTTGATGAGGGAACAAAAAGAAGTCACTTAGGGCTAGATCTGGTGAGTAAGGCGGGTAGTCGTGCAGTTTGTGGATTTTCGCCATGGCAACCGCTGAGGTGTGAGATGGGGCGTTGTCTTGGTGAAACAGGATTTCATTTTTCTGCAAATGTGGCCGGTTTTCCGCAAGTTCTGCCTTCAGCTTGTCAAGTAATGATGTGTAGTATGTACCTCTAATAGTTTTTCATTGTTGATGATAATCGATTGAAATAACTCCATGACTATTCCAAAAAGGTGGTCGCCATCACTTTCCCAGTCGAAAAACAGTTTTTGCTTTTTATGGAACCGGTTTGCTCTTTGCAGTCCACTGTTTGTACTGTATTTTTATTCGGGCGTATAATGGCGTATCCAAGTTTCATCTACAGTAATTAATCGGCGCTAAAACTTGAATTTATTGCGCCTAAACTGCGTCAACAGACCGTTGGAAATGTTCATTCGAACAGTTCTTTGGTCTAACGTGAGCAAACGCGGCACCCAACGAGCGAACAGCTTTTTCTTGCCTAAATGTTGATTCAATATGTGACAAACACGTTCTTTTAACATGTGTGTAGATCATGCAAAGATATAATTTTTCAGACACAAACGGGAAGAAAAATCCTTATCGAAACAACTACTCACTTTCATGTGAACATTGAATTATACAAAAAATGCTTTTTCTCAAGCACTATGTACTTCAAAGAGGTGACATTTTACTTACATGGAACACTGTCATCCTCAATGGCGGACATCTGATTTTAGAAATAAGACACTTGCCTTATTGCCTCTTTAGCACCAATCTGGATAACATCATGAAATGAAGCATTCTATTCACAAATGAATTAATCCACTCATGCCATCTATGACACTACGTAACAGAAGTACTGTAGATAGTACAGTAATAGATGAATAGTAGATGAGTATGAGGACAGTCAACATCGGATCTTCACGTGTCCGTTTCGAATCGGATTTTCACGTGTCTGTTTCTAAGCGGATTTCCACGTGTTCGTTTCAAATCGGATTCTCACGTGTCCGTTTCCAATCGGATTTTCACATGTTCATTTCGAATCGGATTTTCACGTGTCTGTTTCGAACGGATTTTCGCGTGTCTGTTTCGAATCGGATTTTCATATGGCCGTTTCGAATTGGATTTCCACGTATTAGTTTTGAATCGGATTTTCACGTGTCCGTTTTGAATCGGATTTTCACGTGTCCGTTTCGAATCCGATTTTCACGTGTCCGTTTCGAATCC